>JAYJMB010023088.1:0-86543 GCA_036873735.1 Pouteria campechiana | reverse complement strand
GATGATGCTTCGCACATAGAATCCCAACCGACCCCTTTTGAAATCCTGATGTGGTGGGAGATGCAAATCAAAAGGTTCTCCGATGATAGGAAATCCACAAGCAATATTAAGATCCCACAGTGTGGTGCTCATTTCACTGCAAGGGAAATGAAAGGAATTGGTTGCCGAAGACTAGAATTGAATGAAGTCGCACATGGCCATCATATGCCTATAGAACGGACTATGGGTACAAAGAATGGTATCGTAAATACCAGCTTGATGAAGCTTATCTTCATGAATAGTTGTGATATGTTCCACCCAAAGATTGAAAAAATTGTTCCTCGGCAACATGCCTTTAAACCTCCCTCTTTCACCATTGTAAAAAAAATTATAATCCTCAAGAATTGTTGCCCTCTAGCAAGGGGTCTCTACTAAATATTCATGAGGATCGAGCATCTCTTTGATGGGTGACAGGAAATAGCCGTCCAAATGGCCCTTTTGATCATAATGGGCAAAAGCATTTGCATACAAATAACCACTCTCCACATCTTTTCTATGAACAAAAGATGGTTAGGAATGGAGAGTGAAAGGACATTCTCAATTTTCATGTCCCTCAAGGAAAGGTGTTGCATGGGGGCATGACCTTGTTTGTCGCTTTTAAACTAGGGAGCATTTGTCAAGAAATCTCTACCTTTTACCAGATGAAATGCCCCTTATCAAATTCTTTTATGTAGTAATAGCAAACAACACTCTAAAGTTGAGAGTCACTACCCTGCTTCTAATTCTTTTGCTTTCGCTGTAATGGACGTTGTGGTGGAATAAAAATTTCCTTTGGGCATTGTGATGCAACAAGAATTTCCTTCTGGTACTATGATATAATGGGAACTTTGCTATATTGCATTAGGGCAGTAGGGACTTCTCTTTCCTTTAAATTATCTTCTGACAATCCTACACACCATTCAAGGGTAGCATCAAAAGAAAGAACTGCCTCAGTAATGGGAGGGTCTGGAATGGAAACGCTAATTGTCGAATGTGCCAATGTTCTAACATCATCTGAATGACCATCCGCATTGTGTCCTCTCATGGAGACTAGGCCAGTATCACAAGGGACGTGGCTTGACTCATTAATTCTAAAGGAGAATCATCAATGTCCATAGAATCAATGAATTTTGAGCTTTTTGCAACAAAACCCATGTATTGGGGATTTTTCTAACAAAATCTATGAATTTTTGGGCTTTTCCAAAATCACAAAGCAAAAAGATGATGCTATATAAAACCCCAAGTGATTGAAATGTCTAATCTAAGCTATTGGACTTTTAGACTAAATTCCAAATGCTTAAGATTATTAAAGGCCAACTAGAAGTAAATGTTACTTCGATAAATTTCAAGATTATCTCAAAATATAATGACCATGATGTGATGGCTATGATGCATTTTCAAGTCATTAATCTTTGAGATTCTATGTTAACCAAGTTAGCCAAAGCCAACCATAAAGACTTGAAAGTTTATCAAATTCATTTTTGAATTTAATGGGAGGATTACACTTTTATGACAAATTAAATGTCACAACATTTACTTGAGTGATAATAAAAATTTAATCCCACTTTATACATTTCAAGCCAAAACAAGTGGGCTGTCATCTAAACTAGCCCACTAAAAGTGGTGAAACATCAAGTTAGTAGTGTCGGGCTGCACCATGGACCCACCAGCAACACTGGACCATGCCACAGCCTGCTAGCAACATGGGCCGCATGCCAGGAGTCCACAAGCAATGCTGGGCCGAATCACGAACCTATGAGGTGCTGGTTGCGCGCCACGAGCCCACCAGGCGTGCATTTTGGTTGTGCCAATCAGAGCCCACCATATTATTTGGGCCCAGCATTCAGCAGCCCACACGCTGGGCATTTTCTAGTGGGTTGTTCATGTGCAAAGCCAGTGTCTTCTTCCCCAACTAGATGGACAGAAAATGGAGGAATGGGTGTTCTTGCAGCAAAAATTTTAGGAAAATGAACAAGCATTTTTATGTGCATAAAATAAAAAAAAACATGCAGAAATTTTTTTTATGTTGCAGTGTAGCGCTATCCAACCAAACAAATGGGCCAAACTATCTCCCCCAAATTTATTGTCATGACAGCAAGCTCACGTGGACAGGTTACAAAATTTTCACGACCAAAGCGTGTTGCAAATGATTATCAAGCCACACATTTTTACTATTATGGATTAAGTTTTGTTTCATAATAAAAATGAAAGCAAAATGGGGGTTAGTAGAGATGTTCAAGAATTTCTAACCTTCCCAAGTTCTATAGTGTTGCAACATCAATTTACTGTTGTAAGAAAATGCAAACAAAAAGGGAGTTCTCAATGCTAAATTGTGGCAGAGGTTTAAAATGAGGTTTTCTCCCCTTCTTCTACAACAAGATTGGAAATGTTTCAAAGTCCTTAATGAGAACTCATCTAAATGATTAAAGACTGTTGCTGAAAATGCTTCTTTATTTCGGAAAAAATGGAAGGGGAAGATGGGTTTATAAAGAGAAAAAAATGAGGCTCATAGCAACCCTAATTCAAAAAAAACAAACCCAAAATAGAAAGCATAGACTTTCCAATGCATTTTCCAAATGAGGACAACAATAGTTGTTTGGCAGACCCCTGAAACATGAATTTTATTTTGTTGTAAAGAGACAAAGAAGAACAAAATGAACTCAGATACAATGCAAAGAAACACCAGAAGAAGTCTCAGCCAGCTCAAGATAACTTCCAACGATTTTACCATGCCCATTTCTATCAAATGATTACCCAAGCTAATAATCGTTGGGGGAGGGGGGGGGTGCATTTTTTGAGGTATGAAGACTTGGAGCAGTGGCTGATGGCAAGAAGACAACAACAGCGGTAGATGGGTCTTTCAGTAACTCTTCAAAATTTGCCAAAAATAGAAGTAGTTGCATCAATGGCAGAGAGGAAGTTAGCAAAGGCGTTAGCTGACGTCGCAAAGTATGTAGCACCAGTGATGGACGCTGATGGTTTTTTTGCCAGAGTAAGGGTGGAAGGCATCAACAGCAGTGAATTTCCACCGAGGGTGGAAGGCATTAGAGGACGAGTAGAATAGTGGTCAATAGTGGGGAGGATGCAATAGCTCTAGCGGCATCGGAACAAGAGACAATGGCGAACAGCATCAACGGCGATTAGCAACTTCAATCGATGGATCAACAGGCCTAGAGATGAACAGCGAGAATGAGTTTTTTACCCATTATGTTGGAATATAGGGGGGGTAGCTACCTCGTTGGTGTCATCGATGGCAAGCAGGGATAGCAGATCCAGACTGGTTCCACTCGGCAGCATTGCCACCAACAAGGAAGAACAACTGTGATGCCAGCTCCATTCTGCATTTTTCGACAACCAAAGGAGATGATATGGTATGGCGAAGGCAGCGCCGGAGTCAAAAAAGCGATGTTGACTTCATGGTCCGAGTAGATCCACTGTCCGATGGTCAGATGGTGGTGGAGCAAGAAGTAGCAACAGTGGGTTTTTTCCCACCCTGTCGAAAAATGGAGGCAGAAAACTCATAAGCACCGACAATGACAAGCGATCACAGTGGATCTAGGCTAGTTCCGCTCAGTAGCAAAGAAGTTTCAATGCCAACTTGTGTTTGTTGGTAGCATCATGCAACCAGTGGCCGATAGCATCGTCGGCAGAGAGGAAGGTGATAGAAGGATGAGCTGATTCACTGAGGGAGCAACAGTCAGGCGCAGATTCATGGATGGCCATTGCTCACCTCATAATGGTCGGATCTCCCATGCCAGTCATCTCTCAACTACTTGGATGAAGATCTAGAAGGGCTATGTCGCATCATGGGAAGGAGAGAGAAGTAAAAAGGCTAGTTCAGTAGTCATAATGATGGGCATGGGCCCACGACATATATAATTCAACCAGCTATCGCATTCCACAGTGGTGGGACCCAGGAGACGACGTCATGATGTAGCCATTCTAGAAAATCTCCCTATGTAGACAACCTGACTGATGATGTGCCGTGGAGTCAAGGTAGTGTATGATTCGCGCAATCGAGAAGCCATCTCCTTCACTGCCAATGTGGTGTGTAGTTGAGGCTTATTGATGACGTGCCGAGTAAATGAGGGACTAACTTCACCGCAAGTAGCAACATCGAAAAGGACGCCTCTCGCCTATACAAACGGATGATCAAATTTGTACACATTGTTTTTGTGAAATTGAACTTAATATATATATATATATATGCATGTATACATATATAATAAGGCTTGTAAATCAACTCCAAGTAAATAGATATTTGAAAATATACTAAGGTATATAAAAGAGTGCATTTTGAATTCTGTTTTACAAATTTATTGCATGGTACCCACATTGGACGTACATATAATTAATTGGATTTTGGCAATCCATTTTAATTAATTAAAATATTTGGATCAGCCAAAGGTGAAAATGACAATTTTGAAAATGCCCCTGGCATGGGAGTCAAGCTACTTCCAAGGTGTGAGAGTCAAGCCACTTCCAAAGGCATGGGAGTCAAGCTACTTCTAAAGCGTGAGAGTCAAGCCACTTCCAAGGCGTGGGAGTCAAGCTACTTCCAAGGCATGGGAGTCAAGCTCCTTCCAAGGCGTGGGAGTCAAGCCACTTCTAAGGGGTGAGAGTCATGCCACTTCCAAGGCATGGGAGTCAGGCTCCAATTTTTTATAATGCCCAAAATACCCCTATAGGTGCAACCAAGGCATATTTACCAAAATGCCCAAAATGTCCCTATAGGTGCAACCAAGCCATATTTTTCAAAATTTCCAAATTACACCTAGAGGTTGAAAAACTATAAATACCCCTCTCTTGGCCTTGAAAAGGAGAGAATTTTTGAAGGAGCTTGGAAGAGTCTTCAAGAGGCAGGTGCCTCTCTTAACACCAATGGCCTTTGGCCACTAGTAATTTCTCTAGTGCTTAAAGGCACTCTGCAATGGCCCCACCATGGTACACACATGGGCCCCACCTAAGCTGTGGTAATGGTGGGACCCATATGATCAGTGAACAATAGGATAATGTTAAATTAGACATTTAAAACACATTAAACTCTGATTAAACACTAATTAAACTCCTTAAATGATAGACTTACCTTGTAAATGCCCCATAAATCAAAGAACTAATTATATTATCTTAAATCAATGAAGAACTATCATTTAGCACTAATCATTATCATTAGTGCTAACCATGATTAGGCTTAATTAACTCAAAGTATAATTAGACTTAATTCATGCAACCCGGATCTCCGATCTCTCATAGTATAAAAGGCAGAGATTGCCCTCTTTCAGTTTTCTACAGGATATTGGACAACACCACTCATCAACTCTTTCAAAAGCCTAAGTATAGGACCGAGTCATTGAGTCATGACTCATTGAGTCACTAAATCATGACTCACCGAGTCAAACCTTTACAAAAACCACTCATCAACTCCTTCAAAAGCCTAAGTCTAGGACCGAGTCACTAAGTCATAACTCACCAAGTCAAACCTAGGCAAACACCACTCATCAATTCATTCAAAAGCCTAAGTCTAGGACCAAGTCACTACGTCATAACTCATCAAGTTAAACCTTAGCAAATACTATTCACCAACTCATTCAAAAGCCTAAGCCTAAGACCGAGTTACTGAGTCATAACTCACAGAGTCAAACCTTAGCAAATACTATTCATCAAATTAGCCAAACCTAGTTAACCTGGCCCACTCTTCTTAAGCTTCTCATAGGCAATGAGAGAAAGCTAACCAAAACCTAGTTAACCTGGCCCACTTTTATTAAGCGTCTAATGGGTAATGAGAGAAAGTTGAACCAAACCTAGGTCACCTGTATTCTTCTGGTCTCTTTCAGGTCTAAACATAATAGAGATCACCTAGTCCTGAGTCCTTCTGGGATATACCAATTGGGTCACAAACCACCCACTATCTCAATGATTTCTTATAGTCTAAACAACAGAAATCACCCAATCTCAATTCCACATGGGATAAACTAATTGGATCGAAACACCCATTCTTTAGGTTGACCCGGTGTCTAGCAACTCAGTCTAGATCCATGTCATCCATCTGCCCATTGACTTGAGGCAATCTCCTAAATATCAAGTCATCGCATTGTGCTCGGCGATCCCAAAGACAACAACTATTCATTTTGAGAGAGTGTGTATTTTATTTTAGGTCTTTAAGATGCATTGTACTTTTTCCTTTTAATCAAGGGTTTTCTCCCATTGTGGAAATGTAATTAGAACAACTTGTGGTCTAGGATGTGAACATTAAATTTTCTATTATACACAACAAGTATAATCAATTGAGGACAATCAATAAAAATGAAAATTGTTTGATTCATTATGATCAATCTTCATGTTGTTCCATTTTTCCTTTCCTCTTTCTGTACTTGTTACATGGGTCTAATAAGATGTCGAAGAGTAGACATGAGCTTGAGTTATATCAATTTCTAGTATATGATTGAGGATTAAAAATGAAATCAAGTTGTATTACTAAATGGAATATAGAATTGTTTTATATATGAGTAAGATGCCTACCAATGACTGTGGATGTGTTTTGGGTTTGAATTCTTGTCTGGCTGGTATATTTGATATTGTAATTTTGCCTATGAATGGGCTTTGTTGTTTTGCCACCTATGATGGCGAGGAGGCCAGTTTTGGCCCATTGTGTGCAACTCTTTTAACTACTCAATGAGTGTAGATGGAGAACTTGTAGTCCCTAGGTTGCACTGAGGGCGAGAGTTCATACATCATATGGCCATGAGATCATATATCTCGCAATAGTAGTAGCAGGGTTGCCAGGATGAACCAGAGTACATTAATTGAGTAAGAAAGGGAAGTCGACTTGGTTTTGATGTGGTTGCTACTTAGATATGGTTTAGACCACTTGGAAATTGATGTGGTTGCCACTTAGATGTGGTTTAGATCACTTTGTTGTGGCTAAGTCAACTTTGGTAGATACCTCTTGAGCTTAGCAATGGTTAAAGGCAGGTAAAGTGCACATCATAAATTAATTAGATATCAGTGAACCATCATAGGAAATAAATGCGATGCTTATGATTCAAATATAATAATGATGAAAGGGTAACTTAGAGATTAATAGGAGGGTAAACCTTTGTTAAGAAGTAATATTAACAAAATTGAATAATGCAATGATAGTAGTTTCATTTGGTAATTTCATAGGTTATGTTATATCTTATGATTATGTTAATTATCATTTAATTGATTCCTGCTCATTGAGCCACCCGGACTCACTTAGTTTATCACATTTTTAGCTGACAGGTCGGAAGCTTGAGCCCAAAGAGGGGTTGGAGCTCAAGAAAGGGATAAACCGTGACTGTTAATAAATTTCATCTCTTGTTATATTTTGGCATATATATATAATTGTAATTTGTGAATTAATCGATGATGTAAATGATGTAAACTAGGTGTAACTCACAAACTCTTGCATGTCATTTCACAAACATGGTCAAGGAAAATTTCTACACTCTGCCACTCTATATACAGGCTATGATTCTGGGTGTATTGTGAATGAATGTATAGGTTAAAGTGGACAAGTTTAGGGGAGACTCTAGCCATAGTTTCTCCTATTACTGTCAAAGTGGCACCTTGGAAGGCAGGGCATTATAATAAAATAGAAGCAGAGATCTCCTCATTCATAAAAAAAGAGATGGGAAGAGCAAAAGAAACCATTCCCTCTATACGATTTATCTCAAAAGAATTTGTAGTTGTAATGATTGAAGAATTGAGACAAGATGAATTCTTGTAGAAGAAGGGATAACAATAGAAAGTCAAAGTCTTACATTAGTTAACAAAGTTGAGAAAACAATAGTGAATGATGCAATGAGAGAAGAAGAAGCAGTAGTAGACACAGAAGCAATAGAAATAACAATAGCAACAAAGGCAGCGACAACATCCCCTTCAGTTAGAGCCTCTCATCCCACATCTCAAAGCCTTGAAGAGAGACTCTCCACAATTGAAAACTTCATCCTCTCACTCAACCACAAAATGGATTTCTTAATGTCCTTAGTTGAGTCCCTGAGAGTCTAACCATAGGTAGCCTAGCCTTTCAACTCACCATCATCTCCTACTCATGATCTCAAACATTCCTCACCCTTGAGATCTCCCCAACATTCACACCATTCTCATGATTCTAATCACTCCCCACCCATTCAGCATGAATTACATGCTTCTCCACTTGCTTCATCTTCTATTCATGAACCTAGACCTGCTTCACCAATCAGGTCTAGTCATTCCTCACCTGCTCCCTCCTCTCCTCATTTGGTATCTCACAACTCTCCTATGTCTCACAAGTCTCCACTTGCTCTTTCTCCTCTTATTTCTATTCTTCTGCAACAATCCTCATAATTATTTCCATAGTCTTTTTCATCTATCTCTACTTCCACTTTCACATATTCATTATCTCCATCATCATCTAATTCAATAACCTCTATCTCTGAGTCAGAAATTCCAATTGTCAAACTATTTAAACCATTAAAATCCACTTCTAAGAAATCTTCTCCACTTTCACAATCATCCAAAAATCCACTGAACTCACTTTTGTTCAAACTTCAAAGTCAACTCTTCATTCTAATTAGTCTCCTCCTCCTCCTCCTCCTCAAAAATCTACAAACTCTTAATATTCTAGAACTAGGGACATTCCAAAAAGATTCACTATTGCATCTTCAATTCCCTAATATAGAGATGTCATCATCACAAAAGTCTCCATATATTCTTACTCCAAAAGTTCTTTTCATTATCCACCAAGTGCAGCAAATCCACATGAGTTTTTGCTTCCAAATATCTCTTTTCCACCTCTCCAAAATCTTAACAAGAAAATAAGATTGGCAGAAGAAGAAGTTGAGCACAGAAAAAGAATAAATGAAATGCTACCATTGAATTGATATCTCAAAAAGCAATTTTTAGTCATGTTGATGTTCCATTTCCACATTTTGATGATCTAGAATTCATTAAATTGAATGACACTATAATGAAAATGTCATGCCCCAGAATCTTTGGACCAAAACTTCCAAACATAGATAAGTTGTAGATAATTTTATACTAAATTTCAAAGAACCTTCCTCTTCCACACCAGTTCCTTCTCCTACATCAAATGTGCGTATCTTTTCAGTCAGCTCCAAGAGTGTTGCCTCACACTATCATGAACACATCTAATCCTAACTTTTTCTATCTTCTAGTAGATATAAATCTACATTGTAGGTTTAAACATATAGATGCATATTTTACAAAACTAGCATCACCTTTCCCAAAGTTTGACAATCCATAATACTTTGAAAGGTTAAGGGTTGTTCTTCCTAACAAAATCATATCTTCTGCTTCACCCTCTACTCCAACCTCAATCACTTCTACACCTTCCAATCCTACAATTTCTAATGATCCACAATCGTCCACTCCAACACCTTCTGCTCCTTCCAAGTCCAAACCTTCTTGATTCAAAGTTCTAGCCTCTAAAATCAAACCCTCTCTCCCCAAAACACCTGTTGCTAAAAACTTCACAGCAACATCTTTCAATCCCTCACTAGTTTAGAAACATATCACCCCATTCCCATGAGTCACACTCTTTACCACTAGAGGATGGAAGTCAATGCTAAAGTAGCTGCTCAAGGAAAGCCTCTTCCCTATCCATGCCTGGCAGATCCTGAATATTAACTCAGAATCAAGCTTGTCAATTATAGGACTGCCTCCCAAATATCCAAGGACAAATAATGATTGACTTCAAACACTCTTGTATGTAACAACATCTTTGTATTCATTAATGTCTTTTCTCACACCTTGGATACATCTTTCTCTCATCAATGGAGTCTATTTTTCTTATCAATTCTACAACATTATTTGTTTAATGTTTGAATGTTGCCTTTTTAACTTTTACAAAAAGAGGGAGAAATAAAGTGAAATAGAAAACTAACAAAGTGCATTCATTCAAGGTGAGTAATACATGCACTATTCTAGGGGGAGCTACAAATATGTCAACATAAGAATTTAAATCATAGCCTCCATATATTATTCTCTAAAATGTATGATATACTGGCTTAAAAGGTATTTCACTCAAATGTTTTATCATCATCAAAAAGGTAGAGAATGTTAAACCAAACCTTCCAACCTTGCACGATTCAAATGATAATAGAGGTAAACAACGAAGTTTTGATGATGAATAAAAATGCATGAGTGAACAGTTAAGGTACTAACTATTGTTCCCAAGTGTGCAGTAATGAATAATATGTCAAGGAAACAACTCAAGTCTAAGTGGATAAGGGATACAAGAATATATCAGAGACACGATCCAATGTAATGGAGAAAAATGTAAATGCCCAAGAGTAGCACTTAGATGATAAAAGGATTTATGAAGCTACAAAATATATTTGAAGCTATGGCATCCGAGCCCTCTAAAATATCCTTCAAAGGTCCTAAAGATGAAACCTTAACCGTTGTATTCTTTAGAAAAAGTCAATCTAAGACAAAGAATTGCTTTAGCCAAACATGGACAACATCCTATTTGGATAAATGCCAAAGGATGAAGTTGCATCTCACAATATTAATCAAAAGTTGTTCGTCCGTAATCTGAAAATTGCGAGAGTAAAGTAAAATGTTCATCCAAAGGCTTAAGGCAAATGCCTCAAACAAATGTATAAGGCCATGGACAAAGTAGAATGAAGAGAAAGTTTATCTGAAGCCACAAGGGAGACATCTCGAATAAATGCAAAAGAAAAAGATGCACTTCAAACAAAGTAGAGTGAAGGAATTTTAACTAAGAAAAATGGAGCAAAGTTTGTTCGAAACTAACTTCGGACAAAGTAACAATTCAATTGATTTGTCCGAAACTTACATTGAGTAAAAGAAATGTAGTGCATCTAAACAAAGATGACTCTTTCTATTCTACTCAAAGAAAGTTTGTCCAAAGCTAATTTGAGATAAACCAAAGAACCTCAGACAAATACTAGACAAGATAGCCAAACAAATCTTCACATGAGTAGAGAATATCAACTTTAGAAAAAGTGAATTAGCCAAAAATAAAAAGAAATTCAAACAAAGAATTGTCCTTTCTGTTAGTAATTCTAATCTCAGAGGTTGACATGAGTAAAGAACATTAACTTTAAAAAAATAGAATTAGCCAAAAATAGAAAGAAATTTAAATAAAGCATTCTCCTTACTATCAGCTGGTCTATTCTTGGAAGTTGTGTGTCTATGAAGACACCTCTCTTCTTTCCTCATGTGTGTCTATGAAGACACCTCTCTCCTTTCCTCAAAGGGAATGAATTTAAAAGATCCTTTCTACGACACTGCAAACTTTTCAACTGATATAAATCAATTAGAAGATAGCTTTTCTCAACGAGAGATAATCAGAATGATTTTTTTCATTCAATGAAAGTCATCTATCACCAACGACTAATACACAAGATGATATAAAGGTGGCATAAGAATAGAGAAAAGCAAGAACAATGCAGGAAGGAGAATGATTAATACTAATGAGCATCTACTTTCAAGAAAAGTTTTCCTCTTCTAAGATATTCAATCTCCATTGTGCTTAATAGAAAATCTTGTGCTCAAGATCACATCATCATCCTATCTCTGTAGTTTTGATATCCTTTTCTCTTCATAGAATATCTATCTCATCTATATTTTAGTAGTGTATAGATCAACCTACCAAAGAGGCAACTCATTGTACAACTATCCTGTAGATTATTTGCTTCAACAAGTAGAGAGACTTGTTGTGTATAAGTTTATTGGTGATCTTGGAAACTTGTAAGTTGGTGGTGAGCTCAAAAACTATCATTGTATAAGTTTGGCAGTGATCTTAGAAACCAGTGAATTGGTGGTGAGCTCAAAAAACCATCATTATATAAGTTTGCTAGTGATCTTGGAATCTAATGAGTTTCTGGTGAGCTCAGAAAACCAGTATATGAGTTTGTTGGTAAGCTCGTGGAAAACCAACTTGTGTTAGTGAAACCTGAATGCAGTGAGGGAAGTTAACTCAAAGAGTGGAGTAGGTATCAAGTTAGGTCAAACCACTATAAAAATCTCTTGTATCTTATGCTGCACAAATTGAATTCCATCCCTTACAGCAATTTCATTTGGCCATAATTTTTAATTGCTCAATTCACCCCTCCCCTCTTGAACTATATACCTTACAAGACCAACAAGTTTCAATAGTGAATAAGAAGATTAGGAAGCCCAATCCATCCAATCATCCAAGAAAGAGTTCTAGAAGCCCAACCTAGTTAAACTAGAAAAGGCTGAGTTCTCTTCTCAATTGACTCAGTTGAGTGAGTCAATAATTCTTGAGCTTATCATGCAGAATCCCCAACTCAAGGACATTGAGCCAATCAAGTCCATTCTGGGCAAGATCAAGGGTAAGGCTCAGACCCAGTCAGAATAAGATCCCTTACTCCAGCCTGAATAAAATATTTCAGCTTGAATCTAATTAAGGCTAAACCCCCACTAATAAGCCTGGGTACATATTCAAATGAAGTAGTTTCATCCCCTACTATCCTTAGCCAAAATGGAACATTATTGAAATCTCGATATTTCACCAAACAAGATGGCATTCAACCAATCTTGCTACTCGAACCAAAGTATGATTCCTCTCAAGATCCAAACATTGTAGCAAGATCAATTCTTTCAGAATCACATCTTGGTCCACCATTAGATCTTCTAAAAAATCAAAAATTCAATGAGCTTATCTTGGTGGAAACCCAAAAATTTTAGAGGAGTTTCAAAAATTAAAAAAATTTTGAAAATTTTTAACCCTCCTATCTATATTTACTAGGATTACTAGTAAGCATGGTTCAAGATATTTTATCTTCAAAATCCATCCTTCAAACATTCATGGATGATTTTCTTTTAAAAAGATACCAATTTTATTCCTCCTATTTGGTTTACCAAATGGTGGGAGTATTTTGGCACCATCCATGAGATTTTTCCTCAATCAGTGGCTAAGGGATTCAATTAGTTTAATTCAAAATATGCCTCGAAGCCTCATGAAACTGTTTTTCAAAAAATCTACATCTTTTGCATGAAGTTTGGACTCACATGGATATGCAAATGGGAGTTCTACTTCCTAGCCAATTAGACACCCTATATTGCCTCTTTAGCAAGGGTATTCAAGGTTAAGTGGTGGGATTCATACAATACATCTGCGGCATGTCTCACTAATGTCTAGAACTTTCTTAATCATGCTCCCTCTGAGTAGTGTCAATCTTATGTGGAAGAAACCAAAGAAAAAATCTATTTGGCCTCTCAAAAGATGATAATCCAGAATCACTTATCCATAACAAAGTCTCTAGAGGATTTAATGAATGTGCTCTCTCAGATTCAATTAGAGCTCTCTCCAGCCCTATCATGCAATCAAACCTCTCAAGTAAAGTCTAAAGCAGAGTCTGAAGCCTCTACAAAAGCCTATACTCAAGAGAATGGAGGTGCACTTGGACTAACTAAGTCCAAATACCATATCCTCATGGAGCTCAAAGCTGATGTCAATGATCTGTTGGGATTATATTAAATATGATTTTAATGATAATAAAACTTATATTAAATTAAAAAACCTATATGCTTAAATCTCTAATGATTATATATATGGCAATGAATTAATAAACATTAATGATTAATTAAACAAGAATACAGTCTTCACTTTATGGTGTGCATATCATAAACATTAATTAATCTGTACTGCATAAATTTGCTAAATCATAATAAGCATCATAATTACTTAAGCTTTCATATTATGCATTCAATGAAAATGTATATTATCTACAAAATGTTACAATCACATGAGGATAAAATACATTATGATATTAGATATAAAAGCTAACATTGTAGTAAGTGTAGAAAAGTTTAAGTGTAAGATAATGATTGTCTACAATAAACTACCACAACTATCTGCTATGTTTCAAAGGAACTGAACTGATGAAAATCATGGAAGAAGAAGAAGAAAACAAAGGTTTGGAGACAAGCAACAAAGAAGGTTGCTTTAAATACTTTCACAAACAAAAGCATGTGAAAAAAACACAGCTTTGAAGATGTGCTACAATGAGCTTGCATTTTCTGTCAACCTCAATGAGAAAATATCAATAGACAAATGCAAAATAAGAAGTTAAAGAAGAAGCCATGATCAGAGAGCTTAAATTGCATCCGAGAAATTTGGACTACTTATATTGATCTGATTAAAGTCTGTCCAAGATAAACTACAATGATGAAGAACCAACTTAACGGCTTTGCAGACAAATGAAGAAAGACAAAGATGTCAAAAACGAAGCCATGGTCGAAGGAGCATAACATTGTTTAAAAAATTTGAACAATCTACACCAACTAGACAAGGCCTGTCTGAGATAAAGAAAAAAGGAGAAGCTTCATCAAATACTCAAACAGAGGAAGAAAGAAGATAATTGCCGCCCAGACAACAATACAAAAAGTGAAGAGATTGGATTTTTCTTAGGATAAAATGACAATATAAATATAGAAGGGAGTACAACTTCAGCTGAATCAAGACAGACAAATCAGGATAAAAGGGACAAGGAAGTTGCTAGAAAAAATCCCTTATGTTGCTTGAAGTATGCAGAAAAGCAAAAGAATTTTGCCCCATCTTTGGACAAAAAGGTCATTTATTAAAATAGACAAAGTTTAACCAAAGCAGAAGGTGATGTAGATATTGCGCTGTGAGCATAGACAAAGCTGAAAATAGATAATGTGATGCTTGGATTGAAAAGGGCTACAACAGATAAAGGCACAATTGTCTATAACTCACGACAGACAAATGCAACGTGAAAAGTATTCTATCCAAAACAAAGCAGAACACACTTTGTCTATCGCTTACACCAGATGAATGCCACACTTTGCCTAATTGAGCAAGTTGAAGTAAAGTTCATCTGGCACCTTCAATAGACAACAAGGAACAAAAGAAGAAAATCACACTTCATCTATTAGTGCAAGATTGAGCAAACTTCTTCTATCACCTCCAACAGACGATAAAGAAAAAATGAAGCATATTCTACTTCATCTATTCGTGTTAAGGGAATTGTTTGTCAATCGATCAGCTCATCTTCATCACCACCATTCAAAGTGAGTCTATTATCTTTAACAGACAAAGCATATACACAAAGGATCGATCAATAGACAAATCTTTTAGAGGAATTATGGTAGACAAGGAAGTGTTTATTTATCAGTCAGTATAACTTCATCTGCATCAAAGTTCATCTGCTACTCAATAGAAAAAATCATTCTCATGGAAGTTCAATTGATAGACAAACCTTGAAAGAATTCATCTACAACTTATGGTAGATAAATGCAGATAGAGAGAGGCCATGACTTATTAAAAAAATAGATTTATGTGACTAAGCATACAAATGGCATCTGCACTCGAGCCGACATTGTGTAAACTTACATCAGTCACCATTTTTGGCAACAAGCCACGTTGAAAGTTTTTCAAAGCTATGGTGAGTGAAACAAGGAACACATTTATCATAGCTCATCCTTCACTCTGAATGGCGTTGCTACAACTCAAGACAAAATAGAAAGACCTGCACTTCAATAGCAAAAAATTCAAATGGCCTCATTCAATGCTGCTCTCATCTCTGCATTGATCGACTCTCGTCTTCTCCAATAGTCAACAAAATGAAGAAGCTATTTAAGGAGAAGAGGGAAGGACAATTCGGTGGTGGTGAAGGAACCCATTTCAAATGTGCTTAACTTTATGCAAACCCCTCCACCCATAGCCAAGAGCATAAACCCTCATCTACCCTTCTTAAGCTTAAACCTTCATATTCTTATGGCCATTATCCTTACATTATGAGAAGATCTTTTTGTACTACATAGAGTTGAGAGAGAGATCATATTTTCCCCTATGTTTCATTGTAACACTTTGTAAAGTATTAGTTTTCTAGTAAACTTGAAACTAGAGAGTTTGTGGTGAGCTCAAGAAAACCACATTGTATGAGTTATTGGTGAGCTTGAGAAAATTAATAAGTTTGCTGGTGATCTTTAAAACTAGTGAGTTTCCTAGTGAACTTGTAAAACCAAAAAATGTTGGGGACATTTGTTTATGCCCCCTGGAATTGAAATTCAAAAGAAGTATTTGGGACACTTATGTATTCCATTGTACAGGGTATAGTGGAACCCAAGGCACAATGATTTGGTGCCCTTGGAAGAGTGGATGTAGGGACGGAGTACTGAACCACTATAAAAATCATCTTATATGTGAGTGTGTGTGTGTGTGTATGTATGTTTATTTTATTTCTCTGCACCTTACTGTTCTATTATTCATCTTATGCCATACCACACACAAGCACGAAAAGAAGGAAACGATCCAATAGTGGTTAAGCAAAGGATTTTTATTTCCCCAATTCACCTCTTCTCTCTTGGTTTAAGCCATCCTATGGGATCCTACAAGTGGTATCAAAGTGGGTTAGATAAACAATTCTAATGATCCGTCTTGCTTAACCAACATTGTCATCCTCTATGCTCTTCAAAGAGTAGTCCATCTTCCATCTTCTAAATTTTTTATAGATTAAACTGGATATAATGGAAAAGGAGATTGGAAACATATCTTATGACCAAATGGTTTTCATCTATGTGAATTTTTTGTATTGGCATAAGCGAGGATGAAACGAGAGCAGAGCCAAAAATGTTGAAAACTTACAATATGTTCTCTGTCCCACCATTTAGAAGGATATCTTGGCTTATGAATTGATATAAGAAATCTTAGACAAGCCAAAGATAAATTATTAAGGGACAAAAATACTTTGCACTCACACACTATTAACGTTATTACTTAGACTAAATTGAGTGTAGGAAATCAAAGAAAGAAGACTTGGTCTGAAGAAACAAATTAAAGACACGATGAAATATCAAGTTCCTTTGAAATAAAAAGGAAAGGTAAGTGCAAGTATGATACCTAAACTCAAACACCATTATTGAATGTGTCATTATCTAAATTTTTGAAATATTTACTTGCGCATTTCTTTCAGTCCATTCCTTTGTTAATAAGTATCATGCTTAGTTCTTCAATTTATTAATTCTGTCTATGCGCCTTCACTTTCAACATTCATATGTTTGAAGAAACAAATTTACATTCTTTTCTTTTAAGTTTTACTTATTTCGTTCAGTTCATTCATTTAAATTTAAGTTTCGTCTTTCAATTATTTACTCCTATTTGCTTAATGTCTGCAGAAACAAATTCATTAATTTTAAATTAGCATATTTGTGTAGAAATTAATTTAACCCATTCTTTAATCATATCTTGAGTCTAATTGTTTACATCAAATTAGATGTGTGCGTATTCCCATTTGAAGAAATCAAGCTTTACTCTTTATATACTTATACTTCGCCTATATATTCAAAAACTAAAATTAATAAGATAGAATTCTATTAAAATGTATATAGATTAAAATTGAAACTATGTATTTCTGCACATTCATTTATTCATTCAAAATGCACATTATTCAGAAACTATATTCAGAATTTTGATTACCTAGATAATTGTACATTAATAAAACTAAATTTTCATAGTTCCTTGTACATATATTTTTCACTCATGTATATAATAGGAAAATATAGGATTAACATTAGGACAAGTAAAACTCTGAAAAATATAAAGTAAAACTTTCAGGATAATCAAGAAGAAAGAAAAACATTCAAAAAATGAACAACGCTAAGATGACAAGTAACTTGAAAACAAGAATGTCTAAAAGACATATAACTAAAAGAAAAGATTAAAATAATAAAACTAAAGGATTATGCTCAAATTCATTTAAGGTAAATTGATCTAGCAGCTAAGGTTAATGATAATTTATATCTATGCTAGCTCAGATAACTCATTGGTTGTTTAAAGATAATCACTCATGAAAACTGTTTTAATTCACAAACTTATTACTCTACATACTATTACAATCAAAATGATTCTTTGTACTGATATATTGACAATATATATCCACATCAATTTGAACTCATTAACAAAGAAAGTTCAAGAATATGTTAAGTGTATGTAGGAAATCTTGAGTTGAGCATAGAAGAAAGACATTAATGAAAAATTAGAATCTTCTTCTAAGCTCTCAAATCCAAGAAGAAGTGCCTACAAGTTCATATTCTGAATGAAATGGAATGATTGAAACTATAGCATGGAACAACATCAAATTTTAGAATAGGCATCAAAGGCTTGATAGTAGAAGTTAATCGCTTAGTCAAGACTGATAACAACACCTATGAACTCAAATGAGAAATCTATGAAGGAAGCGCTAAAAGAGACAAGTTGTCAAACTTGATCATATTTCTTTTATTACTGTATACTCTTGATGCCTCTGAATGAACTTAGTTTGACAACTTATACTACTTTGGGCTAAATCATGTCAAAAATCTTGACAAACCTTAAAATAATCAAAACTCTAACATCATTACAATCACAAGGCATAATCAAGCCTACTTAGGAAACTTCACAGTTTAAGGTCTCAAATAAGAATTCCATTACTAGTCACTCCTTCTGTAATAATGTTTATTGGCTTGATCTAATATAAAGACTAGAATTGAAAAATGAAACTAATAATAACCATAACACATAGGAAGTTAAAATAGAATTTCATTCAATAAGATAGGCTTTAAACATTGAAAGATGTCTATTTTCTTAAAATATCTATAACAGCCACTAACTCTTCTATCCTGTCTTGAGCCTCAGATAGCTCCTTCTCCAAAGCTGTAACATGACTCATACTTTCCTCATAAGCAAAACACCGATGGTTCAAGACAAAATTAGAAAAAGTATTTGCCTTCTTGGCATACTTCAACTCTCTTCTCAGTAGCTTAACTTCTTCCTTCAAAAAGGAAATCTGGTTATACCCATCAACCCTTTCTTGCTCCATCTCTCTACTTCTCAAGCGCTATACATTCTTAGCCCAAACAAATATCATCTTGTATAGAGAAAGCAGAGAATATGTAGGGTCATCTCTCAAGAGACGCATCAATTCTATAGGTTAAATCATCAATAACCAATCTCTTGGGAAAAACACTAAAACAAATGACACAATAATGACTTAAAGAAAGAATAGACCATCAGAACTTGATAGGATCATACATCTTCATATTATCTAAAGTTGTTCACATAAACTATGATTTTAATGAATAAAGCTAGTTGTTTAATTATCTATATTGTTTGAATAAAGAAACATAAAATATAATTCAACATCACAAGCATAAAGAATAAGAAGAATGATAACTATTAAAGAAATAAAAAAATTCAAATTAGTTACAATATTAAATTTGGAAGTACAAATCCTCGAGAGAAAATTAAAATGATTGCACAGCCAAAATATTAACAACTATCTCCAACTCATCAATTCGTTGCTAAGCTTGAGTCAACTCTACCTCCAAATGCTTGATATACTCTATGGCTTCTATGTAAGCCATAGAATTTTTGGTCAAAAGATGTGAAAAATAATTAGTATTACCCTTGATCAAACCTAACTCCTACTTCAACTATTTAATTTGATCTTGGAGAACTTGAATCTTATCTACAGCACTAGAATTTGCAGAAGAACTTGACATTGCCATAAAAATTGTTGAACTATTATCATGCTTCTAACCTTTCAATATATGTCAAAGAATATGAAGCGTCTCTCCACTTTCCAATGAACCTATTAACTCTATGATTAAATCTATTAACTATTCTTCTTGGTAATGACAAAGGAATGCACTAGCGACATGCACATTAAAAGAAATAAGAACTAAAGTAATCATGCAACTAGGAACTTAAAGACTCTACAAGTGAACTAAACTAAGATCGTGTGTTGTCACCTCATTTGTATGAAATCATTCTTTTTACATTCAAATATGACTTTGATGAATATTATATGAACAATATATGATTCTTGATGAAAAATACATGTTAAATTCATTAATGTCTCAATACTATTCTGTGGCCTCTTGTAGTAATAATAATGGTTAATTATCAAAATGCCTGGAAGGTATTACAATCAACCTAATTAATATGGTTATTACAATAAATTATTTTATAGAAAAGAAAATTGAGTGATAAGTTACAACCAAAAAGGGGGAGAGAAAATTGTTCTAGGATTCAATAAAACAGGGGGAGAAGAATTTAAAGAATGGTATAAGAAAATTAAGGGAGAAAACTAAAATTTAAAAGGAGGAAAGTAATAAGCTAAATCTTTTTTATTATGAGAAAAAAGGGGAGAGAAATATTAAAGACTTGTAAGAAATAGACTTACGAGAATAACTGTTAAAACTAAGAAAATGATAAAAGGAGATTATACAGGTCAAATATTCAGGGAGAGATTAAGAGAAAACTCCAAATTTTTATACAAGTCCTTAAAGTTTTGTCATCATCAAAAAGGGGGAGAATGTTGGGACTATATTAATTATGATCTTGATGATAACAAAACTTGTATTAAATTAAGAACCTATATGCTTAAATCTCTAATGATCATATATATGGTTATGAATTAATAAACATTAATAATTAATTAAACAATCATACAGTCTTAACTTTATAGTACTCAATCATAAACATTAATCAATCTATATTGCATAAATTTGCTAAATCATAATAAGCACTATAATTACTTAAACTTTCATATTATGCATTCAATGAAAATGTATATTATCTTTGCCTTACAAAATATTACAATCACATAAGGATAAAAGACATTATGATATTATATATAAAAGCTAAGAACGTAGCAAGTGTAGAAAAGTTCAAGTGCAGGATAATGATCATCTATAACAAACTGCCACAACTATTTGCTACATTCCAAAGGAACTGAATTGATGAAAATCATGAAAGAAGAAAAAAATAGAAGGTTTGGAGATAAGCGACAAAGAAGGTTGCTTTAAATACTTTCATGAACAAAAGCATGGGAGAAAAATAAGGCTTCAAAGATGTTCTACAACAAGTTTGCATTATCTGTCAACCTCAATGAGAAAATATCAACAGACAAATGCAAAATAAGAAATTAAAGTAGAAGCCATAATCAGAGAGCTTAAATTACATTCAAGAAATTCATATTACTTATATATTTGATCTGATCAAAGTCTATACAAGATAAACTACAAGGATGAAGAAGCAACTCAAGGACTTGGCAAAGAAATGAAGAAAGATAAAGAAGTTGAAAACAAAGCCATGGTTGAAGAAACATAAAATTATTTGAGAAATTTGAACTATCTACACTAACCAGACAAAGCCTATCTGAGATAAAGAAAGAAAGAGAAGTTTCATCAAATACTCAGATAGAGGAAGAAAGAAGATAATTGCCGCCTAGACAATAATACAAAAAGTGAAGAGATTGGATTTGTTTAAGGATAAAATGGCAATATAAATATAGAAGGGAGTACAACTTCAATTGAGCTAAGATAGACAGATCAAGATTGAAGAGATAAGGAAGTTTCTAGAACAAACCCCCCTTATGTTACTCAAAGTGTGCAAAAAAGCTAAAGAACTTTGCCTCATCTTCGGATCAAAAGGTCGTCTGTTACAACAGACAAAGTTCAGCTAAAGTAGAAGACAATGTAGATATTTCATTGTGAGCATAGACAAAGCTGAAAATAGATAATGTTAGTGCTATGACAGACAAAGGCACAATAGTGTACAACTCACGATAGACAAATCCGACATGCAAAGTATTATATCCAAGACAAAGTAGAACAAACTTCGTCTATCACTTACACCAGATGAATGCCACACTTCATTTGATTGAGCAAGTTGAAGTAAGCTTCATCTAGCACCTTTAATAGACAATAAGGAATTAAAGAAGAAAATCACACTTCGTCTGTTAGTGCAAGACTGAGCATACTTCATCTGTCACCTCCAATAGACGACAAAGAACAAATGAAGCATATTCTACTTCATCTATTTGTATTAAGGGAACTGTTTGTCAATCGATCTGCTCATCTTCGTCAGTACCATTCAAAGTGATTCTATTATCTTTAATAGACAAAGCATATACACGAAGGATCGGTCAATAGACAAATCTTCTGGAGGAATTTTGGTAGACAAGGAAGTGTTTGTCTATCAGTCAGTGTAACTTCATCTGCGTTAAAGTTTGTCTGCCACTTAACAAACAAAATCAATCTCATGGAAGTTCAACTGATAGACAAATCTTGGAAGAATTTGTTTATAACTTATGATAGACAAATGCAGATAGAGAGAGGCTGTGACTTATCAAAGGAAAATTGATTTATGTCACTAAGCATACAAATGGCATCTGCACTCAAGCCGACATTGTGCAGACTTTCATCAGTCACCATTTTCGACAATAAGAGGCACTGAAAGTTTTTCAAAGATGTGGCGAGTCAAACGATGACCACATTTATCACAACTCATCTTCCTCTCTAAATGGTATTGTAGTAGCTTGAGACAAAACAGAAAGACCTAGACTTCAACGGTAAAAAATTCAAATGATCTCATTCATTCAATGCTACTCTCATCTCTGCATAGATTGGCTCCCATCTTCTCCAATGGTCAACAAAATGAGAAAGCTATTTAAGGATAAGAGGAAAGGATGATTCAGTGGTGTTGAAGGAATTCATTTCAAATGTGCTCAACTCTATGCAAATCCATCCACCCATGGCTAAGAGCTTAAACTATCATTTATCCTTCTTAAGCTTAAACCTTCATATCCTTATGGCCATTATCCTTATATTATGGGAAGATCTTTTTGTATTACATAGAGCAGAGAGAGACATCATATGTTCCCCTGTGTTTCATTGTAACTCTTTATGAAGTGTTAGTTTTCTAGTAAAATTGAAACCAAAGAGTTTATGGTGAGCTCAAGAAAATAACATTGTATGAGTTGTTGGTGAGCTCAGGAAAACCAACAAGTTTACTGGTGATCTTTGAAACTAGTGAGTTTCCTGGTGATCTCGTAAAAACCAGAAGAGTGTCAAGGACACTTGTTTGGACCCTCTGGAGCTAGAATCTAGAAGAAGTGTTGAAGACACTTATGTATTCCATTATACGGGGTATAGTGGAACCCAAGACACAATGAGTTGGTGCCCTTGGAAGAGTGGATGTAAGGACGGGGTCCTGAACCGCTATAAAAATCATCTTGTCTGTGTGTGTGTGTTTATTTTATTTCTCTACGCCTTACTATTCTATTATTCATCTTACAACACAACACAACACATAAGTACGAAAAGAGGGAAATGATCCAATAGGGGTTAAACAAAGAATTTTTATTTACCTAATTTACCCCTCTCCTCTTAGATTAAGCCAACCTATAGGATCATACAAGATCCACATAGGATTCCTATCCAATTGCCAGACATTGGTTTGGCATCTTCCCAGGCATGGCCGATAGCATCTCCAAGTGTCTCAATGCATGGCTCTAGGCACTGAAAGCAATAAAGGCAACTCTCAAGTCAAAAGGTCTATAGTGCTTTGTCTACTAGCACACCAATCATGGAGCAAACTATGAAGATTCCTTTGCTCCTCAATCATGCTAGAATCCAAGGCTAATCTTTAAAAAGGCATTCTCAGAATTAGAAGGCAGAACCCCCTGGAGTTCCTCTTCTCTTCTTCCTAGAGTTTCTTCTCTCCAGAAGATAAAGAAATCCTTGTCCTTCTTTTACCCAATCTTTGTAAAATTAGTCTCTTAATCCATTTTTGTTGGAAGACCAAAGCACTTCATTGAGGTACAATCTTTGTATTTCTTAAATAACAATCATGGGGTAATCCCCTAATTCTGTGTTTATCTGCCTTTAATTTCTTGAATTTACTTTGTTTTTATTGCATATTTGGTATTATCACTTTAGATTAATTTCATACCTACATTAATGAAAAGTGATCATCTTGAGTCTTAGCGCCCTTTAAGGTTCCTCAAAGCTTGAGCAACAATATGCCTTGTAGCCCTATCAAGGTACGAAAACTTTCTCTATGAAGACATCTGCAATGACCTACAAATACTCAGGATTCTTCTTCCTGGCATGTATATATATATATATACACATATATTGCACACATGGAAATAATAATCAGTAGCTTAACCATTCACTCATATGCTTTTTGCTCATCATCAAAACTTGGTTGGCTAAACACATTCATCATCAAAATCAATCCAAGTAAAGGAGGTTTGGATCAACAAATACGGGACCAATAAAACTTAAGACAATAGAGAAAACTATATTAGAGAAGTGGAGTAGGATCCCAGCTTTGATCCCAACCTAAGGTAGCTCAAGAGGGGGGGGGTGTGGATTGAGCTTTTTAAAATTTTATGGCCAATGTGAAATCAACGTGCTAAAAATATGAAACACAATCACCCAACACAATAGACATAGGTATTTTATAGAGGTTTCTTTGAATGCCAATGACATTTTGTGCAATGGAGTTGGAAGAAAACTTTAAGGCTTAAGTAAATACTCTTGTTTGCTTTTTCTCCCTGACTTGCTGATCTCTTGGAATGACCTCTCTTTACTCCTTTTAAACTAGGGTTCAAAATTTGCCCATTGGAGAAGATAACATTCATTAAATGTGAGCAAATTGTCAAGATTTTCTGCCCGTTGAAACGTTCTTGCAGGTTCTTATTGTCTGAAGGCTTTCAACATTTTCAGAAGTTGTAATTTTAGATTGAATGAAATATTTTGCCTATAATAAAATTTACTCAGCTTTGTCCAAAAAGGGTTATTATGTCCAAAGTAAAATTTTATACTGAGAAGTGGCATGAATTGCTTTAGCAGCATGGGAGAACTCTATCTTCATCTAAGGATGAGTTGGTAATATCCAAAGTAAAATTTTAGACTGACTGACCTTGCAATAGCAATGTCCAAAGTTTGGAACTTGAGATTTTCTACCTTAGACTTTTTGATATGCATTGGACTAAATTTAGTAATGTTTGAAATTGGCATTGAACTTCCAACAACTTGACTTCATACTTCACTCATGTTCAAACTTGGCTTTGCATCTAAACAAGATCTTGATAATGTCTAAACCTAGCTCTGTAGTGTCCAAACCTTTGCTTGAGTTTGGAATTTGGCTTCAATTTGTCTAAATAATGTTTCTCTTCTTCTAAAGTATGTTTATGAAGTCGAGTTTGTGTCTGAACTTGGGCATCAGTCTGTTTGACTTTGGCAGCGATTGAAAATGCATCTGAAGTGACTTTGAAGTTTGGATATGATGCCTGTCATACTCTTTAAGCATTTACATTTTCTTCTTTTGATAAATGGTGGATCTTGTCTCTGATTTTATCTTGTGTATGCTATCCACTTTGTTTTAGTTATTTTTCTATTTATATAGCTTGTTACTGTACGCTTAGGAAAATAACAATTAGTAGCTTAACCATTCACTTATATGCTTTTTGCTCATCATCAAAACTTGGTTGGCTAAACATATTTATCATCAAAATCAATCCAAGTAAAGGAGGTTTGGTTCAACAAACCACTATAAAAATCATTTTGAAGTGTGCTTCTTAATCTTTCTTAATCTCTTTTTAGCACATCTATTTTAATTTGGCCAAAAAGTTTATTAAGTTTAATCCACCCCTCTCTTGACCTAATATTTGTAAAGGGCTCAACATACTCAATATTACAAGAGCTAGACCTGTTTAGTAAAATTTTTTTCAAGATGTTTTTTAAGTTATTTTCCTAGATTTTTATTATCAAGAGTTATTTCATTGATTTTTTGTTTTACCTTACACCTATTGGAATAATGTCCTATTTTTCCACACTTATAACATCTTTTTGTTATTTTCTTTGTTTTCTCTCTTTTAGGTTTCTCATAATATTAGTCATAGGATTTTTATTTTGAATATCTTTTATATTTTTTATATAATTTTCATTTGGGTTTTGGATTATAATTTTTGCAAATATCTTTTAGTTTTTCAAAATCAAGTTGTCCATAGAAAATTCCTAATTCTTTTTTGATTCCTTATGTTATCTTGTTTTAGTTTTTCCTTAGTTCTTAAATCATTACAGAAACTCAATCCCATTAAATTCAGATAATTTTTGCATTTAAAATTATTTAAATATTCAGCTTCTCTTTCTCTTAATAAGTTTATTGCTCTTATAAATGCTTTAGCTATTGCAAGGATTAAAACATTAACTACATCTTATTCAGGTGTGGTTTTAGTTACTATTTCTTAGCCTTGTTCATTTTTAATAACTTTAAATTTCTTTTTAGTATGATCACTTATAGAATTTCTATCTGCTTCTATTAAAATATTATTCCACCATCCTTTTAGGCCTCCTATGAACACAATAGTTATCATTCTAGCACATTCTATGTTAGGTGATCTGACAGTAGAGTATGCTATAGTAGCCATAGTCATTTTATTTGATATTTTTTATTTATTATTCAGACTTATCATCTACATTCCACATATAGATGTATCTGTCTAAAAATTTATTTTGAGTAATATCTACTTGTTCTTTATGTAACATATTAGGATAAGTATATTTAGGATAATAAGGTTTATTAGATTTTTCAATTTTCTATTCTTTTTTCTCTTTTTATTGGGTTTATTTGTTGCGAAGAATTATCAATTTTAGTTTTTAATTCATTCATATATTCTTCATTTATGTCTTCTTCTTGTTCCTTTGATATTTTAGAAAGAATATTTATTTCTTGAGAGGTTGATGGATTATTCATATTCTTTTCTATTTATTTATTTATTTTATTTATTATTTTCATTTATTTAGTCATTATTAGTTTTTCAAATTTATTATGTTTGGTTTAATTATCTACATCAACTTCTCAAGCACTAGGACAACGTCTTTCCATCAAACATATATTTCCTTTTTTGGAATGGCTTCTTTTTGCCAACTCTGCTCCTAGTCCGCTGGATTTACTACTCATAAGCTTGGATCATCATATTCCTCTATTTGTCCATTAGAAATTTTTTATGTCAATTTGTTTAAATTTATTTATTGATTTGTTAAAACCAATAATGCTTCTTTCTTTGATTCATTTATTTTATTTTCTTTTTTATCTAATTGATTTCCTATTGTATTTAAATATTGATTTGTGTAATTGTTTTGTTGGAATGAATTTTGTATATCAAAACCATTTGGAGGATCTAATTCATTTAATCTAATTTTGTATAGGGAATAAATTATTCTCTTTCCTTCTCTTAATTCAAATATATATTGTCATGGTGAAGGATGATTTGTTGTAGAAAATTTTGCATTATTAACTGTTTCCCAAATAGGATTTAGATCTTTATCCTAAGGATAATTATCATATGATTCACTTAGCCATCTAAAGAAGTAAACATGTATTTTATGATTTTAAGAATTCATAATAATTTTCTTGGATCTCTTTTTATTTTAATTTTTCAAATGTTTTAAAGAACCAATTCATTTTTTCTTTATTCTCTTTCAAATAAAAATCTTTTCTTAAGTATTCTTTATCAGTTTCAAATTCTTTATCTAGGCTGTTTATTTCAGGGTCATTTATTTGTGAATAGGTTGGACTAGAGGATGTTGTTTTAATAGATGATTTTTCTGGTGGCTTAACATATATTATGTCTAGAATATTAGAAGTACCATATTGTACTCCTGATATCGGAACTTCTTTTTCAAATGCTTTATCTAAACATCTTGAAGAGAATACTTGATTTCTTCTTTGTTAGGTTTTAATAGTGATGAAAATTGTAATTCAATAGTTCCATCATCATATGTAGTTTTTTTACTAATTTGTTGATTTTGTAAAAGAGAAGGTTCAGGTTTCATTAATTCATTTAATTTCCATGAAGATGGAAAAGTTATTTGATCCAATCTAACTTTATTAGGTACCATATTTTTGGTTTTACTTGGATCTATTTGCATTTACATTGTTTCTCCTTTAGAATCATGTTCTATAACTCCTTTTACAAAAGCTAAATATGTTAATTTATAACATATTCTGTAAATTATTGGCAATAGTAAAGATCCTAGTTCCATGTTTATGTTTGATGTTTTAATCATTAGTGTAAGACTTTTAAGAATGTTTTTATCTATTAATACTTCTGTGAAGTTAGGACAATTAAAATAGATTAGACCTTCATACAAATTCCTTCTACTGCTGCCAGTAGAGAGTCTTCCCAATTCGAATACATTTATGTTTCTTTATATGATTATTTATCATTTTTTGATTTAATATTGTTATTTGACAAAGTCATTTTTAGAGGAATTATTTTTTCAAGAGTCTTAGTGTTTAAATCAAAGATATTACTAATCATAAATAGTTTTTATAGGAGCATGAGAGATTTCCCAATTAGATATTCCTGACTTAGAATTTTCAAAGGATAATTCTTCATAATTTATCTCATTTTCTTTAGAGGGATTAGAAGATGAAGCTACAAATAATTGTTTTCTTAATGATTCCATTTTTCTTCTATTTTAATTAACTATCTTCTTTTTCTATTTGGTTATGGATCACTATCATCGATTTACTGACTTAGGGTAACATAGCATCCCGCTTTTCAACCCTTTCAAAGGATATGCAACTTAAGGTTTCCCCAGATTTCACTATAATAAAACAAAGTAGAAGAATTGAATGATTAAAGAAGAAGATAAATAACATCATTAATCAATAGTTGTCTACTACCTATCATATATTCCCCCCTAAAGAAATTGATGAAATATATATATATATAAATCCTAGGTTTCACTAATCATAGTTTCCACAACACGTTGGTTTTCTCGAGCTTACTAACAAACTCTTACATTGATCATGCTACAAGTTTACCTTCTTACAAAACCACAACTCACACTATAAGTATGCCAACTTGTAGAAACTTCACAAATTATGAAAACCAAAGAAATGCATATACATGGATTTCCCTCTTATTAGGCTAAGTTTGTACATAGTAATGAACAAACAAATAAAAATATTACTCAATGTAGATCAAATTCATTGAGCTCCTTTGAAGTTAGAAATGATGTAGCTTAAATTTAATTCAGATTTTAGCACAACTGGAGTAAGCACTTTGGAAGAAAACTTTTGGTTCTTATGTAAATGCACTAAGTAAACACTTTAGAGTTGTCAAAATTAATTTTCCTTCAAATGGATCCTCCATTTATTATCACTTGAAGGATTCATGGCCATTTGAAACTTGCTTGTTGAGATTATAGCCATTGAAATTTACTTGTAGATGATGTATAACATATTTCCAATTACAATTATAGACCTTTATGGGGTTGTTGAAATCCTCTATCAAAGAACTTTGTCGAAACATGAAGCTCTAAAGACTTTTGTCGATCTCCTCTACTATCAATGACCATTGATAGCAATAATGACAAACCTCTATGGACTTGAGATAACCTCTGTTGAAAAACTCTGTCAATTGTTTATGAAGAGGGTTTCCAGACAGTGACCTCAACAGACCTCTACTGTTGCACAAAATCCTCTATAGAAAAACTTTGTCAACTTTTGTAATTTTCACCTACTCCCAACTACTTCTAATGGCTAGTTTTACAAAACTTTGATGATTCAAGTTGTCCTCTGAAGACTCCTCTATGAAGGTCTTCTATCTTGGACACAATTCCAGTTTCTTCCAAAGACCTCCATTAGAGGATACTTCTCCTTTGTGCTCTCCTCTATCTTGCGAAACCTTGTCTATACTTGGAATTTATATGTTTTCTACCTTGTCTAATTGTTTTGTAGTTTGTTTGGACCAATTTGAGTCATTCTATGATGGAGTTTGATCCTTTAACATAGTTTTTCCTTGTTTGCTTTGATTTCCTTGTGTTATATTGAAAATTTTCATTCTAAGTTCTACATCACTTAGAAACAAAGTTGTTAGTGCTCTCTTTACTCACTCATACATTTGCTCATCATCAAAACTAACTTTTTAATATATATATATATATATTTATCATCAAAATCAAGTTATTATGAGGTTTGGACTCAACAACATATATACATATATATATATGGAAATATTTCTTTGCAATTAGGGTACAAAGTAGAATAACTTGGTTTTGGCATTTAAAATGGAAATGTTTATGCAATTGGGGTACAAAGTAAAATATCTTGATTTTTGCATTTAATAATGTTTTAATCAAGATTTAAATCACACATTATACTTTCTATATATATATATTATTGGTCCCTTTAGAAAGGCACAACCCAAGAGGGGAGGGGTGAATTGGGTTTATAAAAGTTCTAAAGAAACCCCTTTGAAGATTAAAAGCCTCTTAACAATTCAATCAAGACAATAATGCAAATAAGAAAGGCAATCACACTATAGACAAAGATTTTTATAGTAGTTTGAGATACATTTTGTACTCCACTCTTCCAAGCACTCTCCCTAGTGTCTTGGGTTCTACTATATCATCAGTGATATACAAATCAGGGTACACAATACTCTTTTTGATTCCAACTCAATGGGAGCGTATAACAGTCAGTGCCTTTGCACTCGTCTTTATTCCATCTCAAGGGAACGTGAATACCCTCTAGCAAAATTGATTATGAGTCACCCTCCAACTATCTATGTTACTCTTCTTAAGTTTGGTCTCCAATACCAACTCAAGGCTCAAAGCAAAGGTAAATAAGAAGAATGAATATTATACTTTAATGAGTTCTTCAAGTGTAGGGGAAGATTGAAGAAGATTTAAACAGTTGCTTTGAATGCAAAGAGAGCCCTTCCCAAGTGGTAGTTGGTAGCCTTGAATAAGGAACTTGAAGTTTATGTACTTAGAGGCTTGAATGCTTTTGTTGCTTGTGAATAAATAAGATTAGGGCTCTCTTAATGCTTGTAACCTTAAAAATTACTCCTTTTATAATTGCATTTAAAATCTAGCCTTTAGAAGTTACTTGGAGCACATTAAATGCAAGGGAACATTCAAATTTTTTGATTGTTAGAGTCGGTAGGTGATTGACCTAATTGGTTGCGGCCCAGGCAATAGAGTAGGAGCCATGGCAAATCAGCTGCATTGAATCCATGGCAAAACTCCTGAACTCTTGTCCTTGACCACTCGTAGGTGATATGGCAGGTGGCTAAGCCAAAAGTTGCTGAAAAAGCAATTTTAGTAAGCAGTATGTGTCTGCTAGGTGATACTTCACTTAGGGCACCAGGTAATAACGATATTAGGGCTATGGATTCTGGCTACGAGGTCATAGGTGATATCCTTAGGCAACTTTCAGCTATAAGGTCATAGGCGATGTTCTCAGGCAACTGAGATATCGGTTGTGGACATCCACGGGGTGCACTTCCTCCTATGATGTTGAAGGCGATATGCTGGGGCAGCCAAGATATCGGCTATAAGGCAAGTTGTAGGCGTAGGCGACTCAACATTTTTGGCTGTAGTAATGTAACCTTATTTTTTGCATTTGGGTGTTTTACAAGCTTTGCCATTTTTCATTTATGTATCAATGTGATTTCATTAATCATCAAAAAAAGGATAATTATAAGTGATAAGCAAGAAGTTCATTCACAAGCTGACTTTTTTTGATAATTTGACAAAACATATCCCTTTTACAATTTCTTTTTGTAATTTTCATATGGATTTTGCAAGAACGTGACCTTTAGAATTCTAAAGCCAACATATGATATTTCTCAGATATATCTCAATGTAATCTGGAGGCCATTTTGACATTTTCATAAATGTAAACAGTCAAGTTATTGTCCGTTCATCAAATCAAAAGAAAACTTTTCATTAAAAACAAATAAACATCCAATCATATCTATATGATCTTGACATGTTCATTCAATAAGAATTATAGAAGATCTAACCAGGGATTGAATTCCTATTCGAGATCTTAAACCTTGAAGTTTTCTTAAAAAGGTTTTAACTTATACCTTGAGATTGTAATAATGTTGAGTTTCAGTTCATATTTTTAGAACTCATGTAATCACTAATAGATCATATTCAATATTAATTTAAGATATTATCCATCCAGAACTGAAAGATATACAAGCCATTTTGGCATTTTCAATTACATCAATATTACTCATCATTCTAAGTAAAATGGTCATTTCAAAAGAAAAAAAACTATAGTTGAAATATCAATCACAATATATTGGAATTATCAATCACAAGAAGTTTCAAATGCACAAAGCAATTCATAGTAGTTTGCTCATGTTTGTCAATTTTAGATTAAAATAAATTGTATCAACAAGTATTGAACAAGTTTATCCAACCCATATCAGTGTTTATCAAACCAGTATAAAAAAATATAACCACTTTCTCACAAAAAGACAATCAATGCACACTACATCCCTCAAAATCAAAGCTATGAAAGCACATGTAACTCCCCTATTTTGTCAATCATCTATCTCCCCATGAGTATCAGCACCCTTCCCTTGATTTGGTGGTGGGGTGACTAGCTCTACAAACATGAAAGTCGGTTAAGGGACATGATAGCTAAGTGTGGGATCCTGGGGCTGAACTGATGATGGCTCTGTGGGTGAAATGGGAACATCTTGAGGTGGTGTTGTACTGAAAGGTTATGTAGAGGTGGTAGAAAGTGTGAGAGCAGCGATGGCAACTACAATCTAATAAAGATCTGATCCTCTTAAATTGTCTTAACTTTTTCCCTTAGATCTTTGACCTCCTTAAATAATCTCAAGTATGTTGAAGAAGGTCTAAACTAGGAACTGCTAGTGGAGCTTGTGAAGATGATGATTCTTTTGCTACATCTGCACTCCCTTCTCCTCTTTCTTCCTCCTTTCGCTAGGAGTGTGTTCTCTGATCTGCTCCTCCTTCTTCCTTTGTGCCATCATTTTCCTCCATTTCCCTTTGATGTTGCTCATCCATCTCTTTTTGATATTCAAATAGTTTGATTTGCATTCTCTTGAGTAACGTTTCTCCAACCCAATTTTTCTTATGTGTAGTCATATAATAGGTCGATTCTCCTTGGGTGGATATGCTAAAGTGCTTAAATACCTTAGTGAGCCACATTATATAAGGTACCACATGATCATTGTGATGTGGCATTTATCCAAAGAAATGAAACATAATTCTTAGGTGACTAACCTTTTTGTAATTGTCTATCTTCCATAGGACATTGGCTTTAAATTCATTTACTGTCTTAGTTCGACCCAATTTGGGCACTATAGTGGCCTCCAAAACCTTTTATAGGATCCTGTGCTCTATTGTCAAATCTTTTACCCTCATAACTCGATGAGCTGAGGTGTACTCAACACCCATAGCTCCAATGGATAGTAGTCTAAAATTTTCGTTTGCTTCTTTATCATCCTCTTCTTTTATAGTGAGAACTCCAAGAATTTCCACTAAATGTTGCTCAGGGGTAGTGAAATCATTCCCAAAGAATATGTTTACTGCTTTCACATATGAAGCCCATCCCCTTTCTCTTCCGTTAAAGTAAAATATCAATACTAACTCTCTGAAAACTGGAGCGTCATAGTCTACATGGTTTATCCATCCTTGAAAGTTTAGCGTGGACCAAATATTTGACTTACAAACATCTAGAAAATCTAAGTCTATTTTTTTGGGAATGTGTATTGGGTGACCTAACATAGAGGTATAGAATTTGAATTTTCTATCCTCACCCCCAAAATAATAATCTAGTAGATCCCTTGGTTCAAACTTTGCCATAGGAACTTTCCTTCCTTCTACTTTTTCAGGCAAAGATTTTAGGTTAAACAATCTTACACCTTTCTCATTTCTCCCCAAGTTAACCTCTTCATCATTCCTATCACTCTCATGCATAGAAGAAGTGTGAGAGGGATTACCTTCAGAGTTGCTTGCAAAGTGAACTCTCCTAGAATTCAAACATGCTCTAGATGTGGTAGGCTGAGTTGCAAAAAACCTCCTCCATTTCTTGGTCTTTTTACCCCTCCGTGATGCTTGGAAATAGCAACTTTAGGATCCATTTCTTATAGTGAAAAATGGGTATGGAGCATAGCGATTTGGGATAAAGTGAAGATTATTGATGGGTTGGAGTTGGAGGTGATTTGAATCGCACCTTGGGGCAGTTGAGAAGGAGGAATGGAAAGAATAAAGAAGAGAAACGGTTGCATGGTTTTGCCCTATTCAAAACTTCAAGGACCTTGAGTGCAGGTGCTTGAGACCGTAGGCACCTTAAGCGAAATTAACTTTGCTTCCAGAGTGTTTTCTCCCAATATATGTCCCTCCTATTTTTTAAATTTAACATTTATGATTCCCTAAACATAATAAGTCATCATATATTTATACAAGTCATCACAAACAATTCATCTTTTACAACATTTTAAACAAACAAATACAATTCATTTCAATTTTGATAATGCATGTTCTTATATATATGTATATGACATTCCTAGTTCTCTTGTAATTTTATAGAAATTTTCTGATGATAATGGATTAGTGAAAATATTGGTAGTTGAGCATCCTTAGGCACACACTCTAAACATACATTGTGCTTTTCTATATGGTCTATAATAAAGTGATGCTTAATCTCAATATGCTTGGTGCGAGAATGTAGCAATGGATTTTTCATTAAGTATATTGCACTAGTATTATCATAACTTTTAGGAATGTCCATGTAGACCAATCTATAATCCAAAAGTTATTGCTTTCATCCAAAGCAATTATGCACAACAAATCCTAGCTACTATGTATTTAGCTTTGTAGCAAAGAGAGTTGCGCTAGTTTGTTTCCTTCAGAACTATGAAACCAACATGTTTTCAAGAAATTGACAGGTTCTACTAGTGCTTCTCCTATCAATTTTTTATCCTCCAAAGTCGAGATCTGAATATCCAATTAATTCAAAGGTTGATCCTTTTGGATAATAGAGCCTAGACTTGGTGTGTCCACTAGATAATTTTTTTTCATTGTAGTTAGGTATGATTCTTTTGGACAAGATTGAAATCTAGCATACAAACATACACTAAATAATATATCTAGTCTAGATGTAATTAAGTATAAAAGAGAACCAATCATGCCATTAAATATTTTTTGATCTATTGGTTTACCCTTTTTGTCTTTGTCCAACCTTGTTGATGTGCTTATTGGTGTGGTTTCTATCTTTACTTCTTCTATCTTAAACTTCTTGAGCATCTCTCATGTACGTGGACTGGCATATATAGATTCCATCTTCTCTTTACTTGATTTGTAGTCCAAGGAAATAGTTCAATTCTCCCAACATGCTTATTTCTAATTCAACCTGCATGATTCTTGAGAATTCTTGTCAAAGAGCTTCTTTAGTAGCACTAATATCATCAATGTATACTTGAACAATCAAGATATCCATGCCATCATTTTTTATTAATATTGTTGTATCAACCTTTCCTCTTTTGAATTTGTGATCACTAATTAACTTACTCAACCTTTTATACCATGGTCTTGGAGTTTGCTTTAGTCCATATAATGCTTTGGTGAGTTTGTATACATGATTGGGTTGATATTCTAATTAAAATCTAGGTGGTTGTTCTACATAAATTTTCTGATTTAGATACCCATTAAGTAATGCACTTTTTACAACCAGTTGAAATAGTTTAAAATTCATGCAAGATGCTTATGCAAGGAACATCCTTATGGCTTCTCATCTTGCTATAGGGGCACAAGACTCCTCAAAACAAATTCTCTTTTCTTGAAAATATCCATTAGCAACTAGCGTTGCTTGATTTCTAACAATTAGTCCACTTTCATCTAGCTTGTTCCTAAAGGCCCATTTGGTTCCTATTACATCAATGTGTTTGGATCTAGGAACTAGCTCCTAAACTTTATTTCTCTCAAACTAGTTTGGCTCCTCTTGCATGAGAATAATCCAATTTTCATCATTGAGGGCTTGGTCAATGCAAGTGGGCTCAATGTTAAAAATAAATGCAAAGTGCCCACAAATATTGTGCATGGATCATCTTGTTCTAACATCATCATAGATATCACCGATGACTTGATGTCTAGGATGGATGTACATAAACTTCAAATTAGATGGGTGTTGGAAAGGAACATTACCTTCATTTACCTCTTCTTCATTTTCTGGATCTTGATCATCATTTTGCTTTTAAGATCCTTCTCCCCCTTGATTTTCTAAATGTAGCTTTCTCATCTTCTTTGTTGCTTCATCTACATCATCATTATCAACTTCCTTTCTCAGGGTTAATCCAAATTCATCAAATGTAACATGCATAGATTCTTCTACAATTTGAGTTTTCTTATTGAAAACTCTAAATGCTTTGCTACTATAAGAGTAACTAAAGAATATAGCCTCATCACTCTTTGGGTTATATTTCCCAAGGTTATCCTTCCCATTGTTAAGCACATAACAAATATAACCTAAAGAATGAAAATATGAGATGTTTGATTTTATACCCTTCCAAAGCCCATAAGGGGTGTTCTTCAAAATAGCTCTAATGGTAACTCTATTTAACACATTACAATCTGTGTTAAATATTTCTCCCTAGAATTTCTAAGATAATTTATTTTCATTCAACATGATTTTAGCCAATTCTTGAATTTTCCTTCTTCCTTTCCACAACTCTATTTTGTAATGGAGTTCTAGGGGCTAAGAAGCTATGGTGAATCCCTTTATCTTCACAGAAATCAACAAACTTTCTCTTTTCAAATTCACCTTCACCCCCATGGTCAGTTCTTATTGATATAATTGATAAATGCTTCTCATTTTGAACAAGATTTGAAAAAGTGGAAAACATAGAGAAAGCCTCATCTTTGCTTGCCAACAAGATCACCCATGTGAATCTAGAGTAGTCATCTACTATGACATACACATATCTCTTGCCACCAAGACTTAAAATGTTAGATGGCCTAAATAGATCCATGTCTAGTAACTCTAGAGGTCTAGATGGGAACACTTCATTCTTGGGTGGAAATGACACTTTGGTCTATTTAGACATTTGACAAGCATTTCAAATCTGATCCCTATCATATTTTAACTTGGTAGATCATTCATTAAGTTTGTCTTCCATAGGGACTTGATATTTGACATATTTATGTGTCCTATTCTCTTGTGCCACAACCATGGGTCATCATTGACTGCAATTAGGCACTTTCCTATAATTTCATCTAGATAAACCAAATAGATATTTCTATGCCTTTTCTATTGAACACAAGATCATCATTTGCATTAAATACGTTGCATATAGATGATGCAAACATAACTTTATGACCTCCATCACATAATTGGCTAATACTTAGTAAGTTATGCTTTAGACCATCTACATATAGAACATCTTCGATGCAAGCATTAAACAAACCATAAATTTTATCTTTACCCTTGATGAATCTTTTATTATTTTTGCCCAATGCAACTGTTCCTCCATTTATTGGCTTCAATTCTTTAAAAATAGTTCTTTATTTTTAGTCATATGTCTTGAGTAACCACTATCCATGAACCATCTATTCCTTGTAGTGGCTTTAAAACTCACCTATAATTATAATGACAAACATACACTTCACATCTTTGTTACCCAAGTAGTGGGTCCATTTTTGCTAGTGACATTGTATGCGAAAAAGGGTTGTGCACAAACCTTGGGTTTTCATCTCAAATTTGTACCTTTTCTCTATAAGTTTCTAGCATAGCAATTATATATCTTGTGTCCCACTTTACTGCATAAATAATATTTTCTAATGATTTTCTTTGGTGCATTGGGTGTCTCTAGTTTTCTAACCCAAGAGTGTCCTATAAATCTTCTAATATGAGGGCAATTTCTTCTCTTTTCAGTGAGGTTTATACCCTTGGTCCATCCAATTAACTTTTTATTTTCTTATGGTTCATCACCACTAGATTCTTCACATCTAGGTCCCTTTTTGCTTTTCTATGTAATCATTCTTAGTAACTTGGTTACTGACTTTCCTAGATTGGAGAACCTAGTCAACATGCTATTTAGTATCTCTATCATTTTCTTTAAATTTCCAACATCGTTTTGTAGAGATAGGTTCCTTTCAGCTAATATAGCATTTACTTTTCTAGTTTCATCAAAATGTCTTTTCTTTTGCGTGAATTCTTATCCAAGGGTTTCAAATTCATTAAAAAGGGAGTCATATGATTGTTGTAATTTGTCAAGCTCATTCCATCTACTACATTCACTAATAGAGCTTGAGGAATCAGAATTGGAAAAGTAGTAAGAATATACCTCAGGTTCCAATCTCCTTGGAGGATGTGAGAGATGCTAACACATTTTCTATCTGGGCTATGTAGTAAATTGTTGCTAGATTTCCCATTCTTTATCCTCTCTTGCACTTGAACTACTGCTTGAGGACCCACATTCATTCACATACATCCCTCTAGCTGTATTTCTTAAGGGTCTTCTAAATTCTTTTCCTTTCTTATCTTTTTCTCTCCTTTCTTCATTTTCGTTAAGGTACACTCTCTCTTCATTTGGACACACAACAATCATGTGTCAATGACTCCACACTTGAAACATTTGGGCAAATTCCTTTTTCTTTCTCTTCTTTTTCTTCTTATCAATTTTTGGTTGTATTCCAGAGTTGCTAGCTCAATTGCTTCTTATAACTTTTCTAAACTCTCTTACTAGCGTGGCCACTTCGTCTTCAGTTTGTGAGTTTGACTCACTATCTTTTATAGACTTAAGAGCCATCATTTTCTTTTGTTTGACTAGCTCTTCTCTCTTGCTTTTGAGAAAATCATGGGACATAAGTAAGCTTACCAAATCTTCAACCGTCAATCTGTTGAGGTCCTTTGCTTCTTCAATCACGTTGATCTTTTGATTCCACAATTCTTGGAGTACTCTTAACATCTTCATAACGTGTTCAAAATTTAAAATTTCTCTCTCTAGACCTTTGACAATGTCAGTGATTTTAGAAAAATGAGCTTATATCTCAAAAATACTCTCTTTCTCTCATCCTAAAGTTTTCTAACTCTCCTATAAGGATGTTCATCCTAGTTCCCTTAACTTGGGAGGAATCTTGATAAATAGATACCAACTTGTCCTACATGTCCTAAATACTCTCTCCTTAAAACTTTTACATAACATTATTAAAGCACTTTCACATCCTTATTTTTTTGTCTTTAAAGTCCTTAAGGAATGTCCCAAACTCTCTAAGAAAGACCTTCTCCAATTATGTTAAAGAATTACATTATTTTAGTTAAATAAAAAATTCTATAAGTTACTATTCCAGCATCGCAGCTTCAGATTCAAGCCTCACAACACCAAATTCCCTGCCCACACCCATCTATGCATAGCACACACTACGCTACAGCGCCCAACCCACTACCTGGTGTCATCCTGCTTCCTTTGCCTGGTTTGTTTGCCCTGTTTGTTCCATCCTTTACTCCCTTGTTTGACATGTTAATCCATACTTTTTAAGCCTCATTTCTCTTCATTCACATGCCATTATTACACTCTAAACATCCATCACATGGCTTAATTATTCACATTCTTTCATCTTAATTTATGCACTATAGTTGTCTAAGCTCAATATGAAATGTCATGCAATGAGCATATCAAGGTTGCATAACAATAATTGGCTAAGCCCAATTATATGCACTTGGTTTTCAAGAACAATACAATAACACATATTCTTTAAAACACTATTAAAGCATGATGTGACAAACCATAACAAAACTCACAATACCCTGCTCGGAATGTATATCTATGAAGTGCTAACCACAATTATAAAACAAAATAAAACCTGGTTACCTTTATATGAACAATTACACTCCTTTGAGCCTTAAGTTCCATAATGCCAAATCTAATTCAAGGATCCCAAATCCTATACAACATACACATCCCATTAACATCTATAAGCAATTAAACTTTATAAAACACCACCAACTCCATCTCTAATTCTAGTTCCTCAATTAGCCATTTCTAGAGTTTATACAACTACTAAGCCTAAACTTTGATAAAGAGGCAATTAAATTTATACTAACAATGTCTAATTATACCATGCGCTTATAACTGTCATTCCATCAAACAATTCATAGGCAACTTTCCACTTTCTCATTTTTTGCCACAAGCAAGATATAATTTTCTTCCCAAACCACATAAGATCTCATTCTACCCTGATTAACTTCCCAATTATTAATCAAAACACACACAAGTCATGGCTCAAATCTCATTTTTCCCAATATTCAACCTAACATCATCTTACTTCTTTACAGATCTTGCTTCATAAATTATAATTCAACAATTTAACATAGTAAAGTTACATATGCATGAAGAGAATCATTTACTTATTAGTTTCCTTTGTCATTTGCAGCAAAACCCACTTGGGTTCACTTTCTCAAAATTTCCTTCTTTTTCCATAACTCAAATCTCCAAAATTTGGTGTTTTTTCTGTTCTAGATAGTCGTAGACTACTTCACCAATGATTTCCCTTTTGAATCATGTCAAAATTCGCTACAAAATTAAACTTCTCAAGAGGTTAGGATGTAGGGAGGGTTGAAAATGTGAATGAGGTTTGGGATGGTTGGCAAAGCATTTTAACTTGCTCCACCCTCAGTGCTCTAGTGGTGCATAGTAGGACATGCACTTGCAACCCAATTTTTGCCACTTTTTCCAATTGTCTCTCCATAACCTTTAATTATCAACTATAATACACCTGTAATTAGTCACGTTTCTTTGGAGTTCATCAAATTATATCCTTAATTTCTGCAAAATCCTACTATATAAACATGTTTTAATCATTTGTAAGTTAAAAAATGAATTACTCATACCTTAAATTTTGGGGCATCACATTAGTATCATCTTTGGTCTAAGTACCAATGGCCCCAATTGGCAAGGTTACTCCACTTCTATGGCCTTCCAAGATTTCAAATCATTGGCCATTTTGAGCTGCCTCATTCTAAGTTTCCAATAGGCAAAGTTAATGCCATCGAATAAGGGTAGCAAGGTAGAGGACTTCCCCTCAGCAAATATATAGGAAGATGTCAATAGATCTACAAATATTTTTATAGCCCGCTCTCTAATAACAATTGTTGGTCCATTTAGCAAGGCACAACCCAAGAGGGGAGGGGTGAATTAGGTTTATAAAAATTTTAAAGAAACCCTTTTGAAGATTAAAACCCTCTTAACAATTCAATTAAGACAATAATGCAAATAAGAAAGACAATCACACTATAGACGAAGATTTTTTAGTGGTTTGAGATACCTTTTGTACTCTACTCTTTGAAGCACTCTCCCTAGTGACTTAGGTTTCATTATATCATCAGTGATATATAAATTAGGGCACACAATACTCTTCTTGATTCTGGCTCAAAGGAGGCATATAATAGTTAGTTCCTTTGCACTCTTCTTGATTCCAACTCAATGGAGCATGAATACACTCTAGCAAATTGATTTTGAGTCACCCTCTAACTATCAACATTGCTCTTCTTGAGTTTGGTCTCCATTACCAACTCAAGGCTCAAACCAAAGGTAAATAAGAAAAATGAATATAACACTTTAATGAGTGCTTCAAGTAAAGTGTAGGGGAAGACTGAAGAAGCTTTAAACAGTTGCTTTGAATCTAGAGAGAGTACTTCCCAAGTGGTATTTGGTAGCCTAGAAAAAGTAACTTGAAGGTTGTGTACTTGAAAGCTTGAATGCTTTTATTGCTTCTAATTAAATGAAGATTAGGGCTTTCTTAATGCTTACAACCTTGAACAGTCCCAAAATAACTCCTTTTATAATTGCATTTAAAATCCAACCATTGGAGGGTAGTTGGATCTCATTAAATGTGAGAAAATGTTTGAATTTCTTGACCCTTAGAGTCGGTAGGTGATATGGCAGGCGGCTGAGCAAATCGGCTCCGACCTAGGCTATATGGCAGACACCATGGCAAATTGGCTGTGTTAGATCCATGGCAAAACTCCCAAACTCATGTCCCTAAACACTCGCAGGCGATTAAGCCAATTGACTGCCAACTAGGTGATTTTGGCAAGCAGTGCGTTTCAGGTGTGGAGGAAGAAATGATCATGGAATTCTAGGACCATCCAGTGATGTTTGATGTTTTCAAGGAGATGAAGTTGCCTTACAAGAATGAGAATTGCTTCAAGATGAATGGAGTAGATGGAAGCACAGAGGAATTTTTAGGAGAGCCCATAAACGCAATTGAAGCTATATTAGATGATGAAGATGAATTAGAAGATGTTGAATTAGTCAACTATGTTTATCAACCGAGAGCACCAAAATTCTACATGCCACTATCAAGTTTCAAAGAACCAGATAACAAAAAGGCCAAACTTTAAGTCAAAGATGGAAGGCTATAGTCACGTTGAGACTTTAAATAAAGCACTTCTTGGGAGGCAACCCAAGTCTGACCTTTCTTTGTTTTTTTAGCATTTAGCTTAGTTATTTGTTCATTTTCTTTACTAATAGGATATATTTTTTTCTATTTCTAGTTATTGTGTATTTTCCAGGAGGAGGAACTCTATCTTCAGAAAGGAGGAGCAACTGTATTTTTGGAGGGAGATGTTCATGTTACAATTTTAAGAAGAACATAATCAGGTTTTAAATGATGTTAAGCTGGCTCCAGAGGAAGACGATGAGAATGTACTACATTCAGGGAAGCCCTTGATCTTAAACTTCTTTCATTATATTACATTAAGGATAATGTTGAGTTTAATTTGGGGGTATTTTGGGATTTGCATTCAAGTGCATTCAATTTTCAATTTTTGGGCAAATGTTTTTGAAAATAAGTTTAATTTTTTTTGATGAGCTTCACTTTTAATGACTTATCTAAAGAAAATCCAAGTGCAACTGTGCTAACATGTTGAATTTGAATAGGTTAGATTGATAATTTTCTCTTAATGATTGTAGCATTTGTTGAGTTTTTTATTACCACTGTACATGATTTAGAATGAAGGATAGATGTTACCTTATGATTTAATGATTCTTTTGATAAGTCTTTGTTTTCATGATTGATGAAAATTTTTAAACACATTATGTTATGATCATGTGATGTGTACATGGATTAGTTGATGATGTCATGAATTCAGTGACTTATTTTGGTTGACGCAAGCATGCTAGAACTTGTTTAATGATCACTCAAGGTGAATCCTAGATAACATGTTTACTTGAAAATGATGTAGGCATTCTTTGATCAGTTTGAGCCTTTCGAGCAAACCAAGTACATTCACTGTCACTAGTGTTCCCATTGAACCTTAATGAATAAATGGTCATGTGTAAAGCATGTGAAAAATCACCATTTGACTTTTCTTTCTTTAGCCTCATTATCCAAACCTTTTTAGCCTAAAAAACCATGCTTGACCTATTAAGAGATATATTTTATACACATGGTTGTTAGAGAGGTATGATAGAGTAAAAGAAGATAAGTTTGGGGGTGTTAAAAATAAGAATGCCAAAAGAAAAGGAAAAAAAAATGGGAAAGGAATTAGTAAGAATTCATCCTTCAAAAGGGGGGATCACATCTCCATGAACTTCACAAGAACATAAGTTTGGAGGTGTGGTAGTAATACAACCCATAATTAGGAGTATTACATTCAAATGAACTTGATAGAAAACATGTTTAAGAGTGTGATAGTAATAAAGCCCATAATAATAAAAATAAAATAGAGAAAACCTCAAACAAAAAGTTAAGAGAGTGAACATTCATGTGTAATTTAGTTATGATCTCTTACTTTGTGAATCCTTATTTCTTTTATTTGTTAGCCAAACCCAAGGCCCCATTACAAGCTTAACAAAAACCTATTGATTCAAGTGAACAGAGTTGTCTACATTAGTGAAGAGATCCGTTAGGTGATACTTCACTTGCGGTGGTTGGCAATATGATATTGCAGCTATGGATTTCAACTATGGGGTTTTAGGTGATATCCTTAGGCAACTAAGATATCTGCTATGAATGTTTGGGGTACACTTCCTCCTACGATGCTATGGGGGATATGCTAGGGTGGCTAAGATATCAATTATGGGGCAGGTAGTAAGCACAAGCGGCTGAGCATTTCGATTGCGGTCTAATAACCTTATTTTGTGCATTTTAGTGTTTTGTAAGCTTTTCGATATTTCATTTATGTATTAATGTGCTTTTGTTAATCATCAAAATAAGGATAATTACAAATGATAAGTAAGAAGGTTCATTTACATTTATGATACCAAAATTTTTTAATTGGATATTTAGGTGATTCATAATAAAGAAAAATTTGTAAGATTGCTTAAAATTACTTTTTTGAATATTGTGGCCCACGTAGTTTGATTAAGATGATCTATGATATTTAACCTAAATAAATAGTATTAAGTATGATGTTTAGTTTAGATCTTGATTCAAATATCATTAAGTACAAAAATCAAGAGGTTGCATTTTGTACCCTAATTACATAGAAGCATTTCCCATATGTGTGGGGGGGATATTCTCATGTGGTCCCAATTGCAAGGTGAAACTCCTTGAATTTTTGAAAAGCATAATGTTTCAATTAAATGCAAGCCAAAAATCATATTTGTCATCATTTATTTAGTTTAGATATAAAAAATTATCTCAATAAAAAATCTATAAGAACCACAATATTTTAAAAAGTATTTCAAGTAATCATATGAGTTTATATCTACTATATCCAACATAAGTGTTTGATTCGGATAAGTTTTTAAATATAGACTAAATAAATCATGTTAAACATGATGGTTGGCTTAAATTGAATTGAAAAATTATAGTTTGCAAAAACTTAAGGGGTTGCAACTTGCAACAAAAACCATATGAGAATATATATATATATATGTATATATATATATATATAGAGAGAGAGAGAGAGGAAGGCTCTTATACGCTCCATAGCGTAATATTCTTTCATGGGATCCACAACCATCCGATCTATAAGTAATATTTTAGAGCCAATGTCATTATTTTCCTAAAATAGAATTGATTTGCTTGCCATCTTATTTTCATTCTTTTATGTCTAGATTTAAATACAATAAAATAGTGGAAATGTTATTGTTTCAATTACAAATTTTGTGTAATTTTTTTTATCTTTTTAAGGGTAATTTTTATTATAAAGCAAAAGATATATAGTTTTAGCTCATGGCTAAGGCAATTAATTCCTCCCTAAGAAAACTATTGTTTAATTAGAGATATTTAATAATAACATTACTCTAAAAGCTATGTGTACAAAATATTGGCATGAATTAAACTATTTATGACATTCAGTATCGATTGCATATTCACATTGTTTTCCTTTTTTACATATTTTTCCTTTTTGATATTCTTTTATAATTAATCTTAGTTGATTAAATATTACCAAAAGACTCTCACATATGGAATACAATTCTTTCTAAATCTATAATCCTATTGATTGTAATTTAATTTAGGATGAGAGCATTACTAGTGTAATTTAAATGAATGCATATTTTCTCTATATAAAAATTATCTGTCAATCTATCAGTACTATTGTAGGGTCAATGTAATTATTTTCCTAAAATAGAAGTATTTTTTTACTATCTTGTTTTTATTATTTTATGTTCTAGACTTAAATATAATAAAATAAAGTGCTATTATTTCAAGTGCAAGATTGTGTAATATTTTTTTTCATCTTTTTAAGTGGTAAGTTTTATTATTAGTTAAAAGATATGTAGTTTCATTACATAACCACTAAAATTTTTATTTATTTATTTTTCAATAGATTATATAATTTCATTACAAGAAAATGATTGGAGCTTAGAAGATCATTTCAAATGAAAAAAATATAGATGTCAATACAAGCAAGGAAGTTGCAATTTTGGATACTACTTTCAATGAAAAAGGCACGTCTTTGGACTCTCATTTTAAAATTCCTAAGGTAGATGATGAAGTAAAGCCTATAATTGGAGAAATAATTTTTTGTTCATTAGATGAAGCCTATAATTTCTATAATGCATATGCTAAGTGTGTGGGTTTTAGCATTCATAGTTGTTCTTGCAAATGTGGAGTTGATCAGAAAATAATTTTAAAGAGATACGTATGTTTGAAATAGGTATATGGTGAAGAAGTGAAACACAAGAAGATTGTTCAGCTAGTATGATTATTAAATTTTTGCAAGAAAATTCACATTTTATTGTGAAGAAGTTTATAGAGGAACATAGTCATGAGTTGGCAACTCCTCAAAAAATGCACTTATTGAGATCACATCACTATGTGTCAAGTACAAAAAAAAAAGATTGCATGATATATTTAGTGCAGCAAATATTTCAATTTCACAAACAATGGTCATTCTTGAAATTAAATCTAGGGGATATGAAAATATTGGATGTACTGAGAAGGATGTTAGAAATTATGTGAGAGATAAACGGAAAGAGGCTAAAGGTGCTCTTGGAGCATTTTTAAGAAATGCAAGAATTAGATCCTTCATTTGCATATAAGATAAAAGTTGATTAGGAAAATAGATTAGCTTATTATTTTTGGGTTGATCATGTAGCTCATAAGGCATATAACAACTTCGGGGATGTATTGCATTTGACACTATATACAACACAAATCAGTATGAGTTGATTTTTGCTCCATTTAGAAGAGTGAATCACCATGGCCAATCCATTATATTTGGGTGTGCTTTCATAAATACAGAATGTATAGAATCATTTTTTTGGTTATTTGAGACATGGTTGAAATTTATGTTAGAAAATAAACCAAAGGAAATTATTACATACAAAGATCCTGTAATGAAAATTGCAATTGCTCAAGTTTTTCCTAACCCATTTCATCATTATTGTATTTGGCATATTTTACAAAAAGGTTCCTGAAAAGCTGGGCATCCTAACACATAAGGATTCTTTTATTCACTCTTTTAAATCTTCTATTTGGAATTCTGAGACACCAGAGGAATTTTAATTATCTTGCAAGCTTTTAATGAAATAAAATGGATTGAAAAGTAATAGCTAGCTACAAACATTATTTGAGATGCATTATCAGTCGATTCCTGCTTACTTAAAGTGTTTTTTTTGCTGGTATGTCAAGTAGCCAAAGGAGTGAAAGCATGAATTCTTTTTTTTTCAAAAATATGTCTCACAAAAAATCACCTTGATGGACTTTGTTGTTAGATTTGATCGGGTTATATCACAACAATGGCAAAATGAATTGAAATCTGACCATCAGATGGTCAACACAAAGTCAAAGCTTAAAACACCATATTCCTTTGAGAAATTTCTTAGAGACACATATACTAAAGTCATTTTTTATAAGGTTCAAGAATTACATCGAAATGTTGTTTAGAGTGCAAAACTCAAAAACGAAGATGATGACTACTCTATTTACAAGGTTCAAAAAGGAAGATGATGAGTACTCTATTTACAAGGTTCAAAGGCTTAAGGACATTGATAAAGAGAGAGAGAGAGAGGTGAAGTATACAAAAAACACACAACATGCTAAATGTACTTGCAACATGTTTGAGTTTGAAGGTATTCCGTGTAGGCATATATTTTGTGTTTTGAGGGAAAATAGGATAGTTTATTTACCTAATCATTATTTATTGAAAAGAAGGACCAAAGACGCAAATGATGGAAATATTTCAAAAATAAATTGTGATGAAATGTTGGAGGAAAATTATGTATCTTCTTGTCTAAGATATAGTAGTTTATCATAAATCTCAAATAGAGTTATTGAAGAAGGATGCAAATCAAGAGAGTCATATGAAGTGGTTAAAAGTTCATTGCATGAGAGCTTCAATAAACTTCAAGCAGTAAATTCAAACACATCTACTTCAACAATATTCAAGAAAAGAATGGGAAGACATGATGATTTTGAAGCTCGAATCATTGAAGAACCAACACATGCCAAAATAAAAGGAAGTGACAAAAGGCTTATTTCTAAAACAGAAAAGGCAAAAACGAAGAAAATCAAAGCAAATAATAGAAGATGTCATGGATATGGACAAGTTGACATGAAACATGATAAGTGCAATTGTCCTAAACTCAAAAATGAGTAAGGCTCTTTCTCTTTGATTATGAAATAACTTCTTTTAATTACATGATTGTCTCTTATCAATTCATTACAATGCTATTTTTTTATATTTCAATTATGACAGAGGAATCATTATAGAATTACCAAGTAATGAAATTGGAGCATCTGATGCAATAATGGTTGTAGACAATGACATGGAGGCCATATATAATGACATGTTGGATTATTTCAATTGAAAATATCACAAATGGTAAATTATATTTATTAAATGTAGTTTAAAATTTCTTCATCATGTATTTATTGTTATAAATCTTCTATAGCTTATATTATAATCACACATTTTTTGGTTTTATCAATTGGTCTATTCATCTATAACATTATGCATTTTATTCTTTTACTTTTCAAGTATTTTTGTGCAAATTCTTTCAAGTGTTATTAGAGTAGTGCTTAAGAAATAATTGGTTGAATTTTCTTCAGAATGATTCAATTTAACCTTTTTTGTGTGTAAAATGTTGTTTTGGCCTAGCATGATCTTTGACATGTCTTGATATATTGGCGAGAATGTAGCAAAAGATTTCAAATTATGGATATTTTATGAATCAAGTTTTACTTATAATTTTAGTATTCTTGTGCATATTTCTCTTCTTTTCTTTTATGTACTTTTTTTATGTAGATTATCTTAAAAGCATTTGGGTGTATGTATTCCACAATGCCATACATGTGTCATTAAACATGAGCCCTTTTGAGGCATTAAGATTCATTCAAGAATTTGCCATCTTTGTCCAATTATGCATAGTATAAAAGCATGTGTCTCCATTAAAAACTACTTATGTTATATTCATAATCATGCAAAATGAGATTATTCAAGGGTTGATGGGGAAAGAAAAAAAATTAAAATAAACAAGTTAGCAAGAGTCTAACTTGAATTCTTTCCTCTCTCTTGAAAAAAAATTAACCACAACACCAAACAAAACATGGCTAGTTGCATTTTAAAAGAAAATTTAAACCAAAACATCAAACAAAACTTTGCCAGTTGGGTTTAAAAATTTTTTTAAAAATATTGAACAAAACTCGACTTGTTTGGTGTTTAAAAAAAATACCAAAATACTTAACAAAACTTGACCAAATAATTAGTTTTTTAAAAAAATAAATAAGGATATCTAAGTTTTAAAATTGATACTTTATAATAAAATGAACATCAGAAATGAGTTTTAAAATAAAACTATTTTATTAACTTGGCTAGACCAATTGCGTTTGAAAAAAATACCAAATACCAAAAAAAAACTCGGCCAAGCTATTTACATTTAAAAAAAAATAACTAAAACACTAAAAAAAACTCGACTAGTCACATGTAAAAAAAATTAAAACTAAAACACTAAATAAGATAATTAGCTTTGCCTAGTTTTGTTAAGTGTTTTAGTAATTCAAACGTATTTGGTATTTTTATTGAATGTTTTGGTCATTTTTTTTGAAAAATGCAACAAGCCTAGTTTTGTTTGGTGTTTTAATTTAATTTTTTTTAAAGACAATTCAATAAGTTTTGTTTAGTATTTTAGTTAATTTTTTTAAATGCAATTATCCTAGTTGAGTTTTATTTATTGTTTTAGTTAATTTTTTTTCAAAAAATGCAACTAGCTTAGCTGAGTTTTGTTAAATGTTTTGGTAACAAATTTTTGTTTAAAACACTGAATAAGCTGAGTTTCGTTTAGTTTTTTTTTTAAAGAAAAAGCCAACTGACTTGGTTGAATTTTGTTAAGTATTTTAGTTTTTTTTAAACACCAAATAAGCTGAGTTTTGTTCAATGTTTTGTAGGTATTATCAGTTGTTTATTATTTTATATTGTAGCTAATATAAAAATATATTAATAATTACTTTCAGTAATTTAATTAATAAAAGTATATAAACTATTTATATTGGTGTTATTTCTTAAGTTGTCAATGTTATTGTGAGTAATGAAATTTAGTTTAGAATTTTAGGTTACATTGGTTAAAATATTTGGTTTGGAATTTTTAATTTGGCTAGGACAATTTAATTTGGATTTCATGCTATTTATATCAAGTTATCCTAAATCCAAACCAAAAGATATGTGTGGAGGAAACACACATGTTCATGGATTGGGTTTGCAGAAGAAACATGCACATGGCTACATGTAACAACAGCATCACAAGAAATTTCACCAAGTTTTGCAGGTGAATTCGGATGGATATGGCTACGACTATTGAGCGCATGTAAGAATATTATGCTATGGAGCATGGAGCATATAAGAGCCTTCCTCTCTCTCTCTCTCTGTGTATATATATATATATATATATATATATATATATATATATATATATTCTCATATGGTTTTACTTGCAAGTTGCAACCCCTTAAGTTTTTACAAACTATAATGTTTCAATTCAATTTAAGCCAACCATCATGTTTAGTATGATTTATTTAGTCTATATTTAAAAAATTATCCCAATCAAACACTTAGGTTGGATATAGTAAATATAAACTCGTACTATTGCTTGAAAGACTTTTTAAAATATGGTGGTTCATATAGATTTTTATTGACATAATTTTTTATATCTAAACTAAATAAATGAAGATATATATGATGTTAACTTGCACTTAATTGAAACATTATGCTTTTTAAAAATTCAAGGAGTTTCAACTTACAATTGGGACCACATGAGAATATCCCACCCCCCCCCCCCCCCCCGCCACACACACACGGGAAATGCTTCTATGCAATTAGGGTATAAAATGCAACCTCTTGATTTTTGTATTTAATGATGTTTGAATAAAGATCTAAACCAAACATCATACTTAATACTATTTATTTAGGCTAAATATCATAAATCATCTTAATCAAACTACGTGGGTCACAATATTCAAAAAAGTAATTTTAACCAATCTTACAAATTTTTCTTTATTATAAATCACCTAAATATCCAATTAAAACATTTTTTTATCATAAATGTAAATGAACCTTCTTACTTATCACTTATAAATATCCTTGTTTTGATGATTAACAAAATCACATTGATACATAAATGAAAAATGTAAAAGCTTGCAAAACACCAAAATGCAAAAAATAAGGTTACAAGATTGCAGTCAAAATGCTTAGCCGCCTGCACTTACAGTCTGCCCACAATTGATATCTCAGCCACCCCAGCATATCGCCTGTAGCATCATATGAGGAATTGTACCCCCTGGACATTCGTATCAGATGTCTTAGTCACCTGAGGATATCAACTATGACCCCACAGTTGAAATTCATAGTCGCAATATTATATTGCCCACCGCCCGAAGTGAAGTATCACCTAGCGGACACATACCTCTTGCCAAAATCGCTTGCTTAGCAACCAATTAGCTTAACCACTTGCCTTATCACCTACGAGTGATTAGGGACATGAGTTTGGGATTTTTGCCATGGATGCAATTCAATCAATTTGCCATGGTGCCTGCCATATCTCCTAGGTCATATAGCCGATAGCTTAGCTGCTTACCATATCGCCTACCGACTCTAACAATCAAAAAATTCAAATGTTTCCTTGCATTTAATGTGCTCCAACTACCCTTCAATGGCTAGATTTTACATGCAATTATAAAAGGAGTTATTTTTGAACATTTCAAGGTTGCAAGCATTAAAAGAGCCCTAATCTTCATTTATTCAGAAGCAACAAAAGCATTCAAGCTTTCAAGTACACAACCTTCAAGTTTCTTATTCAAGGCTAATAACTACAACTTGGGAAGTACTCTCTTTGCATTCAAAACAACTATTTAAAGCTTCTTTAGTCTTCCCCTACACTTTACTTGAAGCACTCATTAAAGTGTATTCACGCCGCCTTGACCTGAAATCAAGAAGAGTGCAAAGGCACTGACTGTTATATGCCCCCTTAAGCCAAAAACAAGAAGAGTATTGTATGCTCTAATTTGTATATCACTAAGGATATAGTAGAACCCAAGACACTAGGAAGAGTGCTTGGAAGAGTGGAGTACAAAAGTTATCCCAAACCATTATAAAAATTTTTGTCTATAGTGTGATTGCCTTTCTTATTTGCATTATTGTCTTGATTAAACTATTAAGAATCTTCAAAGGGGTTATTTTAGAATTTTTATAAACCCAATTCACCCCTCCCCTCTTGAGTTGTGCCTCGCTAAAGGGACAAACAATAAAAATATATAAAAAAAAAATATAATGTGTGAATTGAATCTTGATTAAAACATTATTAAATGCAAAAATCAAGATATTTCACTTTGTACCCCAATTGCATAAACATTTCCATTATATATATATATATATATATATATTTTTTTTTTTTTTGAGTCCAAACCTCATAATAGCTTATTTTGATGATAAATATATATTAAAAACTTAGTTTTGATGATGAGCAAACATATGAGTGAAAAAAGAGAGCACTAACAACTTTGTTTCCAAGTGATGTAGAACATAGAATGAAAATTTTCATTGTAACATAAGGAAATCAAAGCAAACAAGGAAAAACTATGTTAAAGAATCAAACTCTATCCTAGAAAGACTCAAATTGGTCCAAAAAATTACAACATAATTAGAGAAGGAAGAAAACATGTAAATGCCAAGTATAGATAGGGTTTTGCAAGATAGAGGAGAGCACAAAGGAGAAGTATACTCTAATAGAGGTCTTCAGAAGAAATTGGAATCATGTCTAAGATACAAGACCTTCACAAAGGAGTCTTCAGAGGACAACTTGAATCATTAAAGGTTTGCGAAGCTAGCCATTAGAAGTAGTTGTGAGCAGTTGAAAATTACAAAAGTTGACAAAGTTTTTCCATAAAGGATTTTGAGCAATAGTAGAGGTCTACCGAGGTCACTGTCTGGAAACCCTCTTCATAAATAATTAACAAAGTTTTTTAATAGAGGTTATCTCAAGTCCATAGAGGTCTATCATGCAATGCCCCACATCCTTACCCTATGCATTTCGACCATCTTGTATATTATTCTCTAGTGGGGCCTATGTGGAACCCTACCATTCTCTTATTCTGCTGTAATTTTCTTATTTTTGAGGAGTATATTCTGCCTAAAATTTGGTAGAGTATCACCTAAAGTATATGGGTTTCACACCTATATAATCATACACCACATAAATTTATATGATTAACAACTTCTAAACCTAGCATTAATCATTTCAAATCCAATTTAAATCTTAATTTCAATATTCACAATTTCTAACATAATTCAAAATCATAAATCTACACCCACAACTGTAGGTCCAAGACTGAAGCCGAATCATGATGGCACTCACACAGAATTGGGGTCATACAGGTCCGTCCACATATCATAAACAATTATCACTAAGAGATGTTAATCCATTTCTTTAATACATCAATTCAAATCCTTTAAATATAATTCTATATATACATTATGAAATTAAAATGATAATTCCTTATACCACAAAGAAAAGGTCTTCAAATCTTACCTCACAACTCTAACCCATAGTTGGGATTTTTTACCTGTCCTGTTAGCTAAAAATTAAAATAAGAAGGCATGAGTCCTGGTAACTCAGTAAGTAGGCGCAAATAATAAATAATAAATAATCCATAAATAGCATAATTCATATAAAATAATCAATCATCCTAGCCAACACATATCACAAATATGCCATAACGATAGGAACATCTCATAACTATATCACTATACCAAAATATCCACATGGAAAGTTTTCATTCGATCAATACATACTCTCATTCACTTATCCAATATACCAAAATAAAGAATCTAAGAACAATCCTTCTCCCTATCCATCATCCCCACTTCAATCCAAACAAATACAACTTAAGGGAATATCTATTATTCCCATTCAATAACACTTATCAATTCATATAGACGTTCATACACAAGAACAATCATAATTTCATAATATCAACAAACACTATATAATTCATTCCAAGGGATATTAGTTATCCCTAACATTTATGCCTTCACCAACCAATATACACATCAATTATTAACAAATATGAGATATCCACTATCCCCAATCAAAACATACAAGCCTGAATTCAAACAAATGGGCAAATCTCCATGCATGCAACCAGAAAAGAGAGCCTACTTACCTTATTGAAGAACACTTTCATAATTTTCCTTCAATCTTCTTTCCAATTATTTGACTTCGCATCAATATTCCATAGCTTCTGTTTGCTCAATAGTCCTACACATACAACCATTCATTCATTTACAAAAGCAACTCGAACTGATTCACTTCAAACTAATGAATTAGATATTATGATTGATTTATAGCTAAATCCATATACTTCCCAAAGAAATAATTGCATGTTAACATTAATCATAAGATCATACATGTCTCTTTAGTCATTTCCTACTCATGCCTTTCATAAGGAATTTCATTTCCAATATAGATATTCGCTATACACATTGTTAATATGCAATTAATCTTAAGAACAAACCAATTAGACCTTTAATCCAACCCATTCATGGTTCACATAACCGAATACACAAAAACCTCAATTAGGTCAAGGTCAAAATTTTGATTTCACATATCCAAATCACCCCATACAAGTCCCAAAACATTATAAGTCATGAATTATACATTTCCCCCATGATATTCATACCTAAATCATGAAACTTTTTAACTTTCACTATTCATAAAAACCCTAACAAGACAAAATCATGAATTCTTATGACCAAATCACTATAATCAATCAATTAACTTATTTTTCTCATGAATAATACAAGAAATCTATCATTTTCCCTATATTTCCACTGTTCACAAAAATTTACAAAACCCTAGCTCACAAAAATCCAAATTCAGTTGGGGAAAAGTGATTTACCGTGAAGTCTAACCGTATCTCCCTCCCATGGATGAGAATACAAGATTAAAACTTGAAGTAGCACACTCCATTTACAAGAAATTGGATCTTCTTCCATTTCCCACCATCCAAATTTCTAAAACCCAAGCTTAGAGGCATGCTTGAGTGATTCTCTACCAAATAAAGAATTTTCCAAACTAAAAAGGCATGAATTTGGGCTAAATGGAGCTAGGGCATGACGTTTGGGGCATAAGAGAAGAAACAGAAAGGATAGAATGAAAAATAGAACGGGACAAAGCCTTAAAAGGTTAGATTTTTTCACTACTCTAGAAGTTGTGCCATGTCATGAAATTTTTGTGCTATGACATAGACTCACTAGACGGGCAAAAATTTGCCTTGCTAACCTTATGCCGCAACATAGAATTGCTATGTCGTGACATGGAATTACTGTGCCATGGCATGGGATGCCTATGTCATTGCACAAACCTGCTAGACACCCAAAATTTGCCCTCTTCTGAAATTGTGTCGTGGCACACATTTCCTATGTTGAGCCATGAAATTGCTATCCAATTTTTTGTGGCTTTTCTTCAAATTTCTGTTCCACCTTCTCTTCAATCCTTCTTCATTAAACTTTAATCATTTCATTTTTCCACATAATTGAGGTATTAGAATACACAATTAATCCACTCAAATGAATCAAAAATAATTTCATTAACTCGTCCCCTACCTGAAATTTCACAAAAATTTCTTCATACTTAATTCAATCACATACATATTATTCCAATTTGATCATTTAATTTAATTCAATCACATACATATTGTTCCAATTTGATCATTTAATAAAATTTTTCAAAATTTACCAATTTTTAACACTCTAGATCAACCATAATGTATTCAAATAAACAATTATCCAAAAATTAACACCCTATGTGTTACATGTCATTATTGTTGCCAAGGATCATTGACAGCAGAGGAGATCGCCAAAAGTCTTTGAAGCTTCATATTTTGATAGAGTTCTTTGATAGAGGATTTCAACAACCCCATAGAGGTCTATAATTATAATTGGAAATATGTTATACATCATATACAAGTAAGATTCAATGGCTATAATCTCAACAGCCAAGTTTCAAACAGCCATGAATCCTTCAAGTGCTAAGAAATAGAGGATCCATCAAAGGAAAATTAATTATGAGAACTTTGAAGTGTTTACTTTGTGCATTTACACAAGAGCCAAAAATTTTCCTCCAAAGTGCTTACTCCAGCTATGCTAAACTTTGAATTACATTCAAGCTACATCATTTCTAAATTTAAAGGAGCTCGAAGCATTTGACCTACATTGAGTAAAATTTTTATTCATTTATTCATTACTATGTACAAACTTAGCCTACTAAGAGGAAAATCCATGTATATGCATTTCTTTGGTTTTCACAATTTGTGAAGTTATTTTTTGCAAGTTGGGATACTTATAGTGTGAGTTGTGGTTCTATGTAAACTTGTAGCATGATCATTGTATGTAAGAGTTTGTTGGTAAGCTTGAGAAAACCAACGTGTTGTGGAAACTGTGATTGGTGAAACCAGGATAAGGGTTGTCCTAGAAAAGTGGAGTAGGAACCCACCTCAAGCCGAATCACTACAAAAATTATTCTATGCTATTATGATCTTTTTCTAATTATTTTCACACATATTTAAGTTTGTGAAACTCAATTCACCCCCTCCTCTTGAGCTACCATTACCAAGGGGACCAATAATTGGTACCAAAGCAAGCTTCACTTATGGATCTCATTTACCTTATAAATCAACCAGTGAAGAGATCCAAATGGCTAGCTTCTCTCACAATACAACTATAGAGGGACAATCCACCACCTAGCCACCATGTTTTCTGGTTCAAACTATGGATATTGAAAAATGAGAATGTAGAACTTTCAAATAGCCACAAATTACCAGTTGGGGTTCATTATTAAAAATGGAAAGGTTATCCTCATTTCAAAGGATAAATGTACACAAAAAGATGTAAAAGTAGTAAAACATGATGCAAACATAAAAAAAAAAAAATTTGCCTCTATTGCACCATTTCCCCCTTTGAATTTGAGAAAATTTCATTGTGTGACTCTGGTAAGGAAATTTGAGATAAAACTCCAAGTAACACACGAAGGAACTAACCAAGTTAAAGAAACTAAGATTAATATTCTTGTATATGAATATGAATCCTTCACAATGAAGGATTCAAAGTCTATCATTGATATGTTTGGCAAGTTCCAGAGGATCACCAATGGACTAAAAAGACTTGGCTAGAAGTATGAGGAGCCAAAGGTGGTGAAGAAAATATTGAAATCACTATCAAATGGTTAAAGTCATAGCCATCTAAGAGGTAAAGGACTTGGATAAGATGTTAGTGGAAGAACTCATGGGCTCTCTCATGACCCATGGACTCTTAATGAAACAAAAGGCACTTGAAGAGCCTTGAGGAAGACACATCATTGCCTTGAGAGCATACTTAGAAGAGGAAGACATTCAAGATGAAGCATCCTTCGAAGGAAAGGATGATGAAGAAATGGAAATGTTAACAAGAATATTTAAGATCCTAATGAAGAAGAAGAAAATTGGTGGAAGCTCCAACAATTTTAGAAAAAATGACAAGAAGAAATGTTCCCGTCTACTACAATTGCAAAAATCCAAGGCACCTACAATATGACTACCTAGACCCAGATATAAATGACATGAAGCAAGGAAAATTCAAGAAGAAATGCCAATCCTATTTTGAAAAATGTAACAACAACACCAATAATAACAAAAGCCGCAAAATATTTAAGAAGAAAAAGAAAGCAATTACTGCATTAGAGCTTCTAAAAAACATGATGATGATGGTTCAACTAAAGTGAAGAAGAACCTCAATTTGAAGCACAAGTTAGTGTGATAACGACAAATAGGAAAGGACCAACAAGAACACAACATAGGAATTAGCTTCCTAGCCATCCATGAAGATGAGGTGACTTTTCAAAATGATTCTCTTGACTTTCAAGAAATTTAGAATGAGTAATACACAAAGTTCAAGTTAATAAAAGATAAATATGTAGAGACTAAAAAGGAGCCAAGTAAGATGAAATAAGAATGTTTTAAATTGCATATAGAAAACAATAAGCTCAATATGAATCAAACAGCTCTTAAGGAGCTTGAGCTAGTCAAGGTAAAGAATGTTACATTGAAAAAAACCTTAACCACCACCTTGTTGAAAGTAAAACCAAAAGCAAAAGGTGGACAAAGATAGAAAAATGAGCTAACTAGAAGAGAACAAGGAACCAAAGAGAAATTCAAGCAAATCTGGGTTCCAAAGTTGGTAGCTACAAATGTCAATGCATCATTTTCTGAAGTCGGAAAAGTAGTGATACCCAAGAAACAATGGATGCCAAAATATTCTACCACTAACTCCTCTAGATCCATTCCTAAATGGGTACCAAAAATTAAGGTATAACTTTGTCTATGTAGGTGTGCTTGAGAACCACAAGAATTAGCATATGGTATATTGACTATGGTTGCTTAAGACACATGACAAAAGAAAGTGATCTATTCAAAGAACTAAAAGTCATATTTGGTGGAATAGTAAATGATATGTGAATTCCATTCACTTATATCATATTCTTTGAGTTGAGTTTTTAGTTGATTCTTGAGTTATTTTGAATTGATCTGGGAAGTTCTGAATTATGTTTGTTTGCAGGCAAGTGAGAGCAAAAAGAGTGAAGAAAATGAGAAAGAATCTGTGAGAAGAGAAGATGATGTAATAAGTTATGATAAAGTGAAGGCAAACAACTAAGAAGAGGACCAAGAATTCCAAGTCAGTAGCCTAGTGCCACAACACTAAAACCCAACATCGCAGAATTGATCATAGTATGTGAAGATTTTGGTAAACAGCAAGTCAGTGCCATGATACTTGAAGACAATGCTGGGGCACTAAACTAGAGAAGAAGAACTTGATCAAGATAGCAAGTTTGTGCTATGGCACCGGAAGTTAGTGCCGCGGCACTGAGGTGGAACATGGGTAAATAGCATGAATAGTTTCAAGGCATTGGAACCTGTGACACACTTCTAGATTTTCTACAAATGCTTGGAAATGAAGCAAAAGGATAGAACTCTAAGGAAGGAAGTATAAAAAGTAACAGAAGTCACCTTAGAGAGGGAGGAGAGATAGATTGGACCCGTGTTTTGTGTCTAGGAAAGGATAGAAGGAAGGATTTTTAGAGAAGCTTGGAAGAAGGGAACTTCAAGTTAGTTTCCAGAGACAGGAACTAAATTGGAAGAGTTTACTATCATTTTATTCTTGAATCTCTTTGTGTTTTACTTCTTATTCTTCATTTGTACTTTGGATTCAATTTTGGATTTGGATTTTGGACAATTTTGAATGATTATGTTATGGATTTTGATTCAAGTATGAGTAGCTAAACTTCTTCTAGAGGGGAGATGGATCTTGTGTTGATATTATGGTGTGATTAATGATTTATATGGTTGAAAGTTCTTATTAGTTTTTTACAATGCTTTATTCTTAATGCTTATTGGTCATTTATTGAATGATTATATATTTGGGATTAGACACTTAGGAGAGGCAATCTTGAATACAATTTAGGCATCATAACATGATACTCTAAATGACTTGGTAGAGCTTTTAGGTGTCATGAAATCATTCAAAAGAATTATAGAGTTTAATAAATTCTTAATATTCCAATTTTCATAAGGATATCAAAATTGAGACATTGAAAATAGATACTTGGCTTGTCACTTAGGAGAGGGAGTTGAGTTAATTAGCATTCTTGATTTATAAACTAATAGAATGATCAATGTATAATGAGTTAAGAGCACCATGATTGAAGCACAAGCAAAATCGATCCTCTAGAGCTTCTTTACCTTGATTTCTTCCCACCAAAAGCCTACCTATTTCTACTTTTTAGTTAAATTCATATCGTTAAAGTTTTTAAATAAAATCAGGATTATTTACTATGATAGCTAGTAATTAATTGAAATATACAATCCCGATGGAGATGATACTTTATCATAATTATATTACAAAACTTGATGTCATGCACTTGCGATTAAGTTGCAGCAAATAAGTTTTTGGCATCATTACTAGGGACTGGCATTGTTTTAATTTATCACTAATATTGCTACAACATAATTCTAGTTTTATTTTTGATTTGTATTCTTTTATTCTATTCTAAATTATTTATTCTGTTATCTTTATTTGATTCAATTTCTTTTGCTTTCTTGATATTGCATGCAAAATCAAAGAGAGCTTGATTTGATTCCTTTTGATCCAGAGATTGAACGAACACTTCAAGAAATTAGAAGAGCAAAGCAAGCCAAATCAAGCATAATGGCAAACCAAAGTCAGCCAAGAGCTATCAAGAACTACTTCAAATTGATGGTCAATGAAAATTAATCTGGCATTGCTCATCCAATGATCAATACCAATAACTTCAAGCTCAAGCCGGCATTAATAAACATGGTGTAGTAAAATCGATTCAGGAGTTCATCAAGTAAAGATCCAAATATTCACTTGGCGATGCTCAAAGAGATAAGTGATACTGTGAAGATGCATAGTGTTCAAGACGACACCAATAGATTGAGATTGTTTCCTTTCTCTTTGAGGGATAAAGCAAGAGGTTAGTTTTAGAGCCTTCAACCAGGAAGCATCACCATGTGGGATGAAATGGTGGAAAAGTTCCTATCAAAATTCTTACCAACTACAGAAACTACTCAACTAAGAAGTGAGATAAGATAGTTCAAACAAATTGATTTTGAGCCACTCTATGAATGCTAGGAGAGATTTAAGGACTTGGTTAGAAGATGTCCTCAGCTTGATTTTCCTGATTGGCTTCAAATCTAATTTTTCTACAATGGGCTGAATGGTCAAACTAGGATAATCATGGATGCTACTTTTGGAGGTTCATAAATGGGAAAGACTGCAGAAATGCCTATGCGTTGCTTGAAGATACGACATCCAATACTTTCCAATGGTTGAATGAACATAATATGGTGAGGAAAGTCGCAGGTTCTTTTAAGGTGGATCCAATCACAACCCTCACTATACAAATGTCATTTCTTACTCACTAGCTAGCCATAGCCAATTCATCATCAAAGGGTGATTCAGCTACAGGAGAGTCTTCTTCTGCAATGGTTCATACATGGCCGGAGACCAAGCCAAAGAAGAGGTGCAATTTGTAAACAACAAGGGCTACAATAATTACCATGGAAACAACATGCATAATCGGTACTATTTAGGATGGAGAAACTATGAGAATCTTTCTTTTGGGAATTCAAGAAATGCCATAAATCCTCCTAGTTTTCAACCTCCTCAACAATCTCAACCAGCAGAAAAGAAATCATCACTTGAATATCTCATGACCACCTTTATACCTAAGAGCTGAGCAAGATTTTTAAGAAATGAAGCAAGACTTGATAGCATTGAAACACACATGGGGAATATAAATGCATTAATCAAGTCTTTAGAAATGCAGATTGGGCAGCTTACAAAGAACAGGGGTAATTTTCCTCGCAACATGGAGAAGAAGCCAAGGGAGCAATGCAATGTTGTAACATTGAGGAGTGGTAAAGAATTGGAACCCCCATAGATGCAAGAAGAGCCATGACCTTCCTTAGAGGCAGAGAGCCAAGATGATGCCACACAAAGAGAGAAAGAGGATGAGAAAAAGCAAGAAGAGCCAAAAAGGGAAGATTACAAACTAAGGAGAATCACATTCCATGATAACCCTCCAATCTTGAAACGCCAACTTCTTTTTCCTTAAAGATTTCAGAAAAAGAAAATTGATGAGCAATTTAGCAAATTTCTTGAAATCTTTAGGAAAACTCACATTAATATTCCTTTTGCAGTTGCCTTGGAGAAAATGCCCAATTGTGCCAAGTTCATAAAGGAAATCATGTCAAAGAAGAGAAAGCTTGAAGAGTTCGAGACGTTGAAGCTGACCAAGGAATGTAGTGCCATATTGCAAAGAAAGCTTCCACAAAAACTGAAAGATCCAGAGAGTTTTACTATCCCATGCACTATAGGCAATGCTTCATTTTATAAGGCATTATGTGATTTAGGTGCATCCATTAATCTAATGCCTTTGTCAATTTTTTAAAAGCTAGGATTAGGAGAGGTGAAGCCAACCACTATCACATTATAATTAGCAGATAAGTCTTTGACCTATCCTTGAGGAATCATAGAAGATATATTAGTGAAAGTGGATAAATTTATCTTTCTGGTTGCCTTTGTGGTACTAGACATGGAGGAAGATCATGAAGTGCCTCTAATTCTTAGAAGACCATTTATTGCAATAGGAAGAGTATTAATTGATGTTTAGCAATGTGAACTAACCTTGAGAATTAATGATGAGGAAGTAAAGTTCAATATTTATCATGCCATGAACTATCCACTTGAAAAGAGTACATGTAACAAAATTGAAGTTGTGAATGATTGTGTAACTGCTATTTTTAATGATGAAAGCATTCAAGATCCAATCAAAAACTATATTGCAAATTTTGTTCACCAAGTTATGACAGGTTTTGGAGAGGTCAGAGACCATGCATTAGCCTTGGAGATAATATCAAAAGATAAAATCAGCAATGTAGTGGAAGCTTTTGAAGAAGAACCAGTTGTGGAAGAAGTAAATGTTGTATTAGAATTGAAGCAATTATCAGATCATCTCAGGTATGCATTTGTAGGTAGTGATTCATCCCTTCCAATGATTATTTCTTCTTCTTTGATAGGTTTGGAAGAAGAGAAACTACTTTGGGTGCTGAGGAAACACAAATTAGCTATTGCATGGTCAATTGAAGATATCAAGGGAATAAGCCTAGCCATCTGCATGCTCAAGATTCTGATGGAAGATTCTAATGACTCAACCCTGCAATGAAGGAGGTAATATGTGCTGAGGTTTTAAAATTGCTCAAAGCAGATATTATCCATGCTATCTCTAACATTAAATGGGTGAGTCTAGTTCAATGTGTGCTAAAGAAAGGTATGATGACTATGATTAAAAATGAAAATAATGAATTAATCCCCACCAGAATAGTGACAAAATGGCAAGTGTGTATTGATTATAGAAAATTGAATAAAGCCACTTGAGAGGATCATTTTTCATTGTCTGTTATTGATCAAATGTTGGATCATTTAGCAGGCTATGATTATTACTGCTTTCTTGATGGATAATTGGGTTACAGTCAGATTGCTATTGCACCAGAGGTCCAAGAGAAAACAACCTTCACTTGCCCATATGGTACCTTTGCATATAGGAGAATGCCTTTTGGGTTATGTAATGCTCTTGCCACATTTTGAGGATGCATAACGACAATTTTCCATGATATGTGGAGAACATTATGAAAGTAGTCATGGATGATTTTTCAGTTTTTGGTTCTACCTTTGATCAATGCTTGCATAACTTGTCTCTTATGCTGCAAAGATGTGAAGAAACTAACCTTATTCTCAATTGGGAGAAGTTTCATTTCATGGTTAGGGAAAAATTTGTTCTAGGACTTAGAGTGTCATCACCTGGATTGGAAGTGGACAGAGCGAAGATTATAGTAATCAAACAACTCCCACCTCTAACCAATACAAAAGAAGTTTATAGTTTCCAAGGCTGTGTAGGATTCTACAAGAGATTCATCAAAGATTTCTCGAATATCTCCAAAGCTTTGTGTAATCTCCTTGAAAAAGAACTTCCTTTTAATTTTGATAAATTGTGTTTGTAAGCATTCAATAAGTTGAAGGAAAGGCTGATTTCTGCACACATCTTTATAATGCCTGATTAGAACTTGCCATTTGAAGTCATGTACAATGCAAGTGATGTGGAATTGGGAGTAGTTTTTGGGCAAGAACATGATAAGATCTTCAGAGCAATTTATTATGCAAGTTACACATTGGATGATGCACAAAAGAACTACACCACAACCATGAAGGAATTGCTGGCTATGGTGTTTGCAATGGAAAAGTTTTGGTCATGTATCATTGGATCTAAAGTCATCGTGCACAGTGATCATGCAACCCTCCGATACCTATCTACAAAGAGAGATGCCATATCATAGTTGATTCGTTGGATCTTATTATTTCAAGAATTTGATGTGAAAATTCAAGACAAGAAAGGAAGTAAGAATGTGGTGGCTGACCACTTGTTCAGGTTGGAGCATCCAAGAGAAGAGAGAGTAATTCAAGAGAAATTTCCAGATGAACAGCTATTTGTTTGAGTGGAATGCTTTACATATTTCATTCTTTCATTAAGGCTCAATGGAGACACTAGTGACATGAATGTACTAGTTTAGCTTGAAAGGCTCAAACTTATCAAAGAATGCCTAAATCACTTCCAAGTAATAATCTAGAATTTCACCTTGAGGATTAATCAAACAGGTTCTAGCATGCTCATGTCAATCAAAATATATTACTAAATTCACAATTAACAACTAGTATTCATACACTTCACACGATCATAACATAACGTGCTTAATAAAAATTTCATCATTCATGAAAATGAAAGATTTAACACAAGAATCATTCAATCATAAGATAGTGTCTATCCTTCCTTATAAATCATATGCAATGGCAATCAAAAACTAAGCATAGGTTAAAGATCATCAAGAGAAAATCACTATATCCAATCCCATTCAATTCCAATATTTCAGCACAATTGCTCTTGGGTTTTCTTAGCTAAGACATCAAAAAGTGAAGCTCATCAAAGAAATTATACCTAAATTTAAAAACCAATTCCCAAAATTGAATGAAAATCCTCAAATACCTTCAAACTTAAACAAAACATTGTGCTCAATGTTAAAATTGATGCATAAGGGAGAAAGAAACTTCCTTATGGGGATGTTTTCTTCTCATTCACAAAAGTTGGAGGATCTACAATGTCAAGCACCACAAGTTAGACATAGTTGCTACTGATTTCCAAGGAGAAGCCAACAATCATCTATAATTAACTCAAAAAAACTCAATTCACATTCCACTTCACTCAGGCTTTTTGATAAACATATCTCGGATAAAGACACTTTTCTCTTCAGCAATTTCACAAACAGTTGATGTGCACTTCTAATCTCCTCCAATCCACATGAATTTTTCTTCCAAATTGATGGAATTCCATTTACAAACATCAATTCGAATCAATTATAACAATTGAACACAAAAGAAGTGGCATGCACATCAGATTTCATGATACCCCATTACCCAACTTTGGATTCCATATGCTAAGGAAGGTTGAAGATGATGAATTTCAATTGAATTTGATTGAGTGGTTGAAGATATTGGGTGTCGATGAAGTGGGGAGAATGATTTGTTAATGTGGGGGTGAGTTTTGGAATGAGGGGGTGCTTGGAATGGGGAGAAAAAAAACATAGCAGCATCAACAATATGGAGGAAGTGATGCATAAAAATGAGTAGTGCCTCCACATGCACTGGCACTGCGGTGCCACATTTAGGTGTTGCGATGTAGAATCTTGTTGGCCATATGCGTAAGAATGCCCGTAGGGTGGCTTAACCCAAGAGGGGAGGGGTGAATTGGGTAAATAAAAATTCATTGCTTAACCCCTGTAGAATCATTTCCCTCTTTTCGTGCTTGAATGGGGTGTGGTGTAGGATAATTAAAATAATAAAATGTATGAAGAATAAAACAAATGAAAAAACACACACACATACACAGAGACAAGACAATTTTTATAGTAGTTCAGGACCCCATCCCTACATCCACTCTTCTAAAGACACCAACTCATTGTGTCTTTGGTTCCACTTTATCCCGTATAATGGAATACATAAGTGTCCCTGATACTTCTTCTGGATTCCAGCTCCAGGGGGCATAAACAAGTGTCCCCAACGCTTCTTCTGGTTTTATGAGTTCAGCAGGAAACTCACCTATTTTAAATATCATAGGCAAACTTGGTAGTTTTCCAGAGCTTACTACCAACTGACTAATTTCGAAGCTTATTAGTAAACTTGATGGTTTTCCAGATATCATCATCAACTCATTACAATGTGGTTTATAGAGTTTATCATAAACTCTTTGGTTTTCAGATTAACTAGAAAACTATTACACATTTAAGCATAGGGAAAAATATGATCTTTTTCAGTTCAATCAATACATAAAGATCATCCCAAAATGTAAATAAAATGACCATGAAGATAAGCAAATTTAAGCTCATGAAAGATAGATGACGGTTTAAGCTCTTAACAATGGGTGGAAGGATTTGTATCAAGTTGAGCACATTTGTAATGGGTTCCTTCACCACCACCAAATCGTTCTACTTCTTTTCCTTAAATAGCTTCTTCAGAATTTCGATCATTGAAAAAGATGGGAGTCGATCAATGTAGAGATGAGAACAACATTGAATGAATAAGACCATTTGAGTTTTTCTTCCATTGAAGTCCAGGTCTTTCTATTTTATCTCGAGTTGCTGCAACACTAATCAAAGAGGAGGATGAGCTGTGATAAACATGTTCCTCGTTTAACTCATCACAGCATTGAAAAACTTACAACGTCACTTATTGCTCGAAATGGTGACTGATATGAGTCTGCACGATGACAGCATGTGTGCAGATGTTATACGTAGTCACATAAATCAATATTCCTTTGACAAGTCATGGCCTCTCTCTATCTGGATTAGTCTTCCATAAGTTGTAGACGAATTCTCCTAGGGTTTATCTATCAGTAGAATTTTTATAAGAATGATTGTCTGTTAAGTAGTAAACGAACTATGATGCATATGAAGTTACACTGACAGATAGACAAACACTTCCTTGTCTACTACAATTCCTCTAGAAGATTGTCTGTTAATTGATCCTTCGTGTATATACTTTATCTGTTGAAGATAATAGACTAACTTTGAATGGTGCTGATGAAGATGAGTTGATCGATTGACAAATAATTTCCTTAATACGAATAGACGAAGTAACATATGCTTCCTTTGTTCTTTGTTGTCTATTGGAGATGACAGATGAAGTTTTCTTAGCCTTACACCAGTAGACGTAGTGTGATTTTCTTCTTTTGTTCCTTATTGTCTATAGAAAGTGTCAGTCGAAGAAAACTTCAATTTGCTTGAACAGGCAAAGTGTAGCATTCGTCTAATGTAAGCAATAGATGAAGAGTGTTCTGCTTTATCTTGGATAGAATACTTTGCATGTCGCATTTGTCTGTTGTAAGTTGTAAATGATCATGCCTTTGTCTGTTACAGCCCAATTCGATCCAAATAACTCTTTGTTTGTTCATCTTCGTTTATGCTTACTGTGCAGCATCTTCATCATCTTCAACTTTAGTTGAACTTTGTCTATTGTGACAGATGACCTTTTGATCCAAAGACGAGGCAAAGTTCTTTAGCTCTTCTGCACACTTCGAGCAATAGAAGGGGTTTGTTCTAGAAACTTCCTTATCTCTTCAATCTTGATCTATATGTCTTGGCTCAGCTAAAGTTGCACTCCCATCAATATTGATATTGCCATTTTGTCCTCAAACAACTCTAATTTCTTGTTTCTTATATTGTTGTCTGGGTGGCAATTCTTCTTTCTTCCTCTGTCTAAGTATTTGATGGAGCTTCTTTGAATTTCTAGAACAGAGTTATGCTTCTTCGACCATGGCTTTATTTTCAACTTCTTTGTCTGCCAAGCCTTGGGTTGCTTCTTCATCCTTGTGCTTTTATCTTGGACAGACTAATCAGATATAAGTAGTTCACAACTTAAGCTCTCTAATCATGGCTTCTCCTTCAGCTCATGTTTTGCATTTGTCTCTTGACATTTTCTCATTGAGGTTGATAGACAATGTAAGCTCATTGTAGCACACCTTCGAAGCCTTATTTTTCCCCCATGCTTTTGTTCGTGGAAGCATCTTTTAGAAAACTACAACAATTTTGGTGCTTGTCTCCAAACCTTCTATTTTCTTCTACTTCTTCCATGATTCTTATTAGTTCAACTCTTTTGAAATGTAGCAGATAGATGTGGCAATTTGTTACAGACGATCATTATCCTGTACTTGAACATTTTTGCACTTACTATGTTGTTAGCTTTCATATTTAATATTAGAATGTATTTTACCCTCATGTGATTGTTGCGTATTGTAAAGAAAGGATAATATACATTTCATAAAATGCATAATATAAAAGCTTAAGTAATTATAGTGCATAGTATTGATTTAGCAAATTTATGCGGTAGAGATTAATTGATGTTTATAATGTGTCCACCATAAAATGAATATTGTATGCTTGTGTAATTAATCATTCATAGTTTTATGTTTATGCTAATTAATATTTATTAATTCATAACCATATAGATGATTGTTAAAGATTTAAGCATGCAAGTTTCTTACAAGTTCTGTTATCATCAAAATCATATATAATATAATCCCAACATTCTCCCCCTTTTTGATGGTGATAAAACTTTGAGAACTTGTTTAATCACTATCCTAGTTTAATCATTACTCTCACAAGTTTCTCACACATTTCTCTTCACCTTTTTGTCATAATCAAAAAGGTTTTCCTTATATGCTTATAACTTTTCCCTTTTTCTTTTATTTCTCTCCCCTTAATTATATTTATCTTTTTAGTTATATAATCATTCTGTAAATTCTTCCCACCCTATTTTATGGAATCCTGGAATATGTTTTCTCATTTGTGTTATCTAGATTGTAACTTTGTCTGCCCCTTTCTCTAGAGCCCTTACTAGTTTTTCTAAATTACATAGTTTTCTCATCATGTGTCATGCATATTTAAGGGTAGCAAACCATCATTAATATCAAGAAGATAATTGAGATTTTAAATATGTAAGCAATTTGCAAATTTGGTTCAAGTATAATTTCAAGAATGTAAACATCTTTTTAGCTTGCATTAATTCATATATTCTTCATCAAAATCATTTAATGCAAGGATGTTAAAATAATTTCATATAAGTAGATAAGTCTTATAATGACAATGCATCATTCTAAGTTATTTTTAGTGTTGGGTCCTTATCCTTTAATCTGTGTCCACTTTCTTCTTCTGACTATCATTAATATCAAAGGAGAGGGTTAGGAATTTTAATGACAAAATCAATTGATTGCTTGGGAAATGGAGAAATGCTTTGAATTCTCTATTATGAATAAAGTAGTCAGAGACACAAGATGATGTTTTAGTGTACACCAAAGTTGTCATGGCATTGTCAAGTTTTCTTTCAAAGTAGATACAAGTTAATGACAATGCAAATGCAGAGAAGATTCAATTTCCTCATGACAAGATTAAAGTGTTAAAGGAAGATTTGTTCTATACTAGGGGTAGTGCTACTTATTTTAATTGTCTCTTAACCAAGAATTCCATAGCTCACATGGAAGTCATAGAACACATTAAGAATTTGGAGACGGAATTAGTTAGGACTTATCAAAAAATTGATGAGTTGGAAATAGTTGTTAAATTTTTAGTTGAGTAAATAATTTCTCTTTTATTCAAAGTTTTGAACTATCCAACTGCTTAACTTTATCTTTCAGTTTCTATATTTAATGATTTGCAATTTTCTTTCAAGATTTATGCTTTTTAATGAATTATATTCTTTTTATGAGTGCATTATTATGCTAGTCATTTAGATGCTGCATAGTTTATTCATGATCTTTCTATGTTGAAAATGCATGCTCCTATTAAATCCTGATATTGGGTCTCTAACATATGAGAATCTATTCTATATTAGCACCGCTAATGAATTACTCTTATTGTTTTATCAAGAGGACGACTATAGAGATTTGGACTGTAGAGTTAATGCATCTCTTAGGAAGTGGTTGTCACCCTAGAAATTCTCAGCTTTAGATATATTTATAGGCAGCAATATGCGTGACTATTTTACAAAGTGAGAAGTTAGAAATAGATCATGGTAATGTATTAGAGAAGGAGTTGGCTGAGACTCAGCAATGGGTTGAGGAGCTAGCAGTAGTTATTAATGTCTTGAGGAAGTAGATGTTTTGAATTTTCTTTAAGGATGGTTTTGAGTTTTGTGTTTTTACTTTGGGTGTTTTAGATCAAGTCATAGTAATGATTTCAAAAGGAATGACTAGGAATGGAATTCCTATTCGAGACTTTAAATTGTGAAGTTTTTCAAATAGGCTTGACTATGCCTTAGGACCGTAATGATGTTAGAGTTTTGATCATTTTAAGGTTTGTTAAAATTTAGGTCAAAACAGTAAACTCGACTTACTTCAAATCTAATGCAGTTCATTTAGAGGCATCAAGAGTATATAGCAATAAGAGAAATATAATCAAGTTTGACAAATTATCTCTTTTGGCATTTCCCTTTGTAGATATTTCATTTAAGCTCATAAGTTTTGTTATCAGCTTGACTAATCATTTAACTTCTGCTATTTGAAGATGATAGTCCTTCCTCTATAATTTGATATTGTTCGGGGTATGATCTTGACTTATTCAATCCTTTCTTTGCATTCAAAACTTAAACTTATTAGCTCATTTGGTTAGATTTGTGAGCTGAGAAGAAGGTTTTGATTTCTCATTATTTTCATTCTTCCTCTATTCAACTCAAGTTTTCCTGCATACACTTAACATATTCTTGCACTACTTCGTTGTTAATGAGTTCAAATTGATGTGGACATTCATTGTCAATTTATTAGTACAAAGAACCCTTTTGACCATGGCAGTATGTAGAGGAATAAACTAATGGATTAAAGCAGTTTTCATAAATGAACAAAAATAACATTGTGCCTTAATCACTTATTTAAGTTGCTTGAACTAGCACTGTTGTAAATTGCAGTTGACTTAATGTGCTAGAATACTTTTTATTCTTCTGTACTGATTTGAGCATAATTATTCAGTTATGTTATTTTATATTTCATTTAGTTATGTGTCTTTTAGACATTCTTATTTCAAGTTAATTGTTATTTTAGTGTTGTTTATTTTCTTTTTGATTATCTTAGAAGTTTTACTTTATGTTTTTCAGAGTTTTATTAGCTCTAGTGTGAAGTCTATATTTTCCTATGTATATACATGAATGATCAAAGTATATATATAAGCTATGTATTTACATAAGTTAGATGGATATGCATGGAAGGAACTACAAAAATTTATTTCTATCAATGTACAATTATCTAAGAAATCAAAAATTCTAAATATGGTTTCTTCATAATGTGCAAATGAATGAATAAATGAATATGTAAACATGGTTTCATAAATTAATTTTAATCTATTTACAGCTAAAGGAAATTCAGACAAAATTCTAATTAATAAAAAATTAGAGAATGTCTTTGACAAGAATGCATAGATAAGATGAGTAAGACTTTAGATAAAAGTAAATGTAAATTGATTTGTACAAACATAAAGCAACAAAAGTAAATAATTGAAAGACAAAACTTAAATTTAACTAAGTAAAAATTAAAAGGGCAAAATGTAAATATGTTTCTTTTGATAAATAAATGTTAAAAGTAAAGGCACATATACAGAATAAATTGAAGGACTTCAAAGGAATGAACTAAAAGAAATGCACAAGTAAATATTTCAAAATTTCAGATAATGACATGTTCAATAATGGCATTTGAGTTTAAGTGTCATACCTGCACTTACCTTTCCTTTTTATTTTAAAGAAACTTGGTATTTCATCATATCTTCAATTTGTTTCTTCGAACCAAATCTTCTTTCTTAAATTTCCTGCACTCAAGTTAGTTTGAATAATAACACTAATAGTGTGTGATTGCAAAGTGTTTTTGTCCCTTAATAATTTGTCTTTGTCATGTCTAAAGACTTCTCATATTAATCTATAAGCCAAGACATCTTTGTAAATGGTGGGACAGAGAGCATATAGAGAGTTTTCAGATATTATTAGCTCTGCTCTCGTTTCATCCTCAATTATGCTAATATAGATAATCTTCCATAGATTATTTCGCCATAAGAAATGTTTCCAATCTCCTTTTCCATTATATCTAATTTAATCTATTAAAAATTTAGAAGATGGGAGATGGACTACTCTTTGAATAACATAGAGGATGACAATGTTGGGTAAGCCAAATAGATCACTAAAAATGTTTATCTAGCTTGCTTTGATATCACATGTAAGAATGCCTGTAGGGTGACTTAACCCAAGAGGGGAGGGGTGAATTGGGTAAATAAAAATTCGTTGCTTAACCCATGTAGAATCATTTCCCTCTTTTTTTGCTTGTGTGGGGTGCGGCATAGGATAATAGAAATAATGAAATCAATGGAAAATAAAACAAATGAATAAACACACACACAAACAAGACGATTTTCATAGTGGTTCAAGATCCCATCCTTGCATCCACTCTTCCAAGGACACCAACTCATTGTACCTTGGGTTTTACTATATCCTGTATAATGGAATACATAAGTGTCCCCGATACTTCTTCTGGATTCCAGCTCCACGGGGCGTAAACAAGTGTCCCCGATACTTCTTTTGGTTTTATTAGTTCACCAGAAAACTCACCTGTTTTAAAGATCATAGGCAAACTTGGTAGTTTTCCCGAGCTTACTACCAACTCACTAGTTTCGAAGCTTACCAACAAACTTAATAGTTTTCCAAAGATCACTATCAACTCATTACAATGTGGTTTATCGAGTTTACCACAAACTCTCTAGTTTTTAAATTAACCAGAAAATTATTACAAATTTAAGCACAAGGGAAGATATGATCTTTTTCTGTATGATCAATACGTAAAGATCATCCCAAAATGTAAATAAAATGGCCATGAAGATAAGCAAATTTAAGCTCATGAAAGATAAATGATGATTTAAGCTCTTAGCCATGGGTGGAAGGATTTGTGTCAAGTTGAGCACATTTGTAATGGGTTCCTTCACCACCACCAAATTATTCCTCTTCTTCTCCTTAAATAGCTTCTTCAAAATTTTGACCATTGGAGAAAATGGGAGCCGATCAATGCAAAGACGAGAGCAACATTGAATGAATAAGACCATTTGAGTTTTTCTACCATTGAAGTTCAGGTCTTTCTATTTTGTCTCAAGCTGCTGCAACACCAATCAGAGAGGAGGATGATCTATGATAAATGTGTTCCTCGTTTAACTTATCACAGCATTGAAAAACTTGCAACGTCGCTTATTGCCCGAAATGGTGACTAGTATGAGTCTGCATGATGATAGCCTATGTGCAGATGTCATTTGTATATGTAGTCACATAAATCAATATTCCTTTGACAAGTCACAGCCTCTCTCTGTCTATATTAGTCTTCCATAAGTTGCAGACAAATTCTCCTAGGGTTTGTCTGTCAGTAGAACTTCCATAAGAATGATTGTCTGTTAAGTAGTAGACAAACTATGAAGCATATGAAGTTACACCGACAGATAGACAAACACTTCCTTGTCTACTACAATTCCACTAGAAGATTGTCTGTTAATCGATCCTTTGTGGATATACTTTATCTATTGAAGATAATAGACTAACTTTGAATGGTGCTGATGAAGATGAGTTGATCGATTGACCAACAATTCCCTTAATATGAACAGACGAAGTAACATATGCTTCCTTTGTTCTTCATCGTCTATTAGAGATGATAGATGAAGTTTGCTTAGCCTTACACTAGCAGACAAAGTGTGATTTTCTTGTTTTATTCCTTGTTGTCTATAGAAAGTGCCAGTCAAAGAAAACTTCAATTTGCTTGAACAGACGAAGTGTAGCATTCGTCTAATGTAAGCAATAGATGAAGAGTGTTATGCTTTATCTTAGATAGAATATTTTGCACGTTGCATTTGTCTATTGTAAGTTGTAGATGATCGTGCCTTTGTCTGTTGCAGCCCAATTCGATCCAAGTAACTCTTTGTTTGTTCATCTTCATTTATGCTCACTGTGCAGCATCTTCATCGTCTTCAGCTTTGGTTGAACTTTGTCTGTTATGATAGATGACCTTTTGATTCGAAGAAAAGGCAAAGTTCTTTAGCTCTTATGCACACTTCAAGCAACAAAAGGGGTTTATTTCGACAACTTTCTTGTCTCTTCAATCTTAATCTGTCTATCTTGGCTCAACTAAAGTTGCACTCCCTTCAATATTTATATTGTCATTCTGTCCTCAGAAAACTCTAGTCTTCTCATTTCTTATATTGTTGTCTAGGCAGCAATTCTTTCTTTCTTCCTCTATCTGAGTATTTGATGGAGCTGCTTTTTCTTTCTTTATCTCAGATAGGCGTTGTCTGGTCAGTGCATATAGTTTGAATTTCTTGATCAGAGTTATGCTTCTTCAATAATGGTTTCCTCTTCAACTCCTTTGTTTGCCAAGCCTTGAGTTGCTTCTTCATCCTTGTGCTTTTATCTTGGACAGACTGATCAGATATAAGTAGTCTGCAACTTAAGTTCTCTAATCATGGCTTTTCTTTCAACTTTATGTTTTGTATTTGTCTATTCACATTTTCTCATTGAGATTGACAAACAATGCAAGCTCGTTGTAGCACACCTTCGAAGCCTTGTTTTTCTCCCATGCTTCTGTTCATGGAAGCATCTCTTGGACAAATGCAACCTTTTTTTTACTTGTCTCTAAACCTATTGTTTTCTTCTTCTTCTTCAACGATTCTCATCAGTTCAAATCTTTTGAAATGTAGCAGATAGATGTGGCAGTTTGTTGCAAATGATCATTATCCTTCACTTGAACATTTCTGCATTTGCTACTTTGTTAGCTTTCATATTTAATATCTGAATGTATTTTATCCTCATATGATTGTAGCATATCGTAAAGCAAGGATAATATAAATTTTCATAAAATGCATAATATGAAAGCTTAAGTAATTATGGTGCATAGTATTGATTTAGCAAATTTATGTAGTAGAGATTAATTGATGTTTATAATGTGTGCACCATAAAATGAATATTGTATGCTTGTGTAATAAATCATTCTTGGTTATGTATTTATGTTAATTAATATTTATTAATTCATAACCATACATATGATCATTAAATCTTTAAGCATGCAAGTTTCATATAGGTTTTATGATCATCAAAATCATATATAATATAATCCCAACAATATGCTCATTTTAGCTCATTTTACCTGGCGCCACAGCACTGATCCTGCTGCCCATTTCCTTGATGATTACTATGCTCCTTGCTCCATTGGACATCAATTAGGGTGTTTAAAACCTGCTAATAAAGATTAGCAATTCATGTTATGAGAGAACTTGGAATTAACAACTTATAAATAATGCATATAGTATGAATTAAGTACAGTAAACACAAATATGCAATCAACAACTTACTAATTCAAACTATAAAAAAAAGAGTCTAGAAACTTTGGTTGCCTCCAAAGAAGCATTTTGTTTATAGTCTCAGCCCAACTATGGTCTTCCTTATTCTTTGAAATGAAATTTGGCTTTGCGGTGCTCCGGTTATTTGATCACTGGAAGAGTATTATTCTTCTCAAAAATTGCATTGTTGAAATTCTAAGGCATTTGCTTCCATTCAACTTTTTGTAGTGTAGCAATTGATAGTGCCAATTCATGCTTGAATCCTTCCTTGGTCACATCTTCTTCATTGGCTTACTCTACACCATCCAGGTTGGCTTTAATGTTGTTGACCTCTTCATCATCCTTAAGATACTTTTCTATATTCTGAACCAAGTCTGGTTTATCTTTAGTTTCTCTTTCCCTTGATGATTCTTCTTGAAGATTCTCAAGAATGTCACTAGATTTCTCTTATTGTAGTGGATCCAAAGCTAGAACATGGTCCATGACCTCACTAGTTTCTTCAACATCCTGACTTATAAAATTTTCATTGCACTATTCCAAAGGATCTAGAACACTTTCATCATTAACAACACAATCCTCCAAAATCTTAATCATTTTGCACATATTCTTCTCAATGTTGTTAAAAGAAACATCTTTGTTTAGATTGTTGAAAACATTAGCAAGTTGAACAATTTGGGTTTCCAAAGACTTCATAGATGCATTTATATCTCCCATGTGCATTTCAATACTGTCAAGTCTTTCTTCATTCCAGCTAAGTCTTGTCCGACTTTTTGTCCCAAAGATACTTATGAGATCTTCAAGTGAAGACTTTTTCTCAGTTTGTTGGGGTTGATAATTAGTATATGGGTTCATGGTATTCCTCGGATTTCCATAGGAAAAATTCTCATGATTCCTTAACCCTAGATGATAGTGTGTTAGCAGGTTGTATCGATGATAATTTGTATAGCCCTAATGGTTCACACATTACACCTCTTCTGTAGTTTAATTTGTAGCCATCTATGATCCAATTGCAGAAGATGACTCTCCTGTAATTGAAACTCCCTTTGATGCTGAATTGGCTATGACTAACTGGTGAGTTAGAGATGATATATGTGCAGTAAGGACTTTGATTGGATCCACCTCAAAACAACTAGTGACTTTTCTTATCAAATTGTGTTCATTGGGCCGTTTGTAACACCCGTCTTCCCAAGGCATTACGAAGGCAGTAGCAGGAGGACCCACAACTAGAGTCTCTCTTGAACTTAACTTCTTAAACATATATACAACAATCACACATACCCATAGATGCCCAAAACCGTAGTTGCACTATTAAAGCAAAGTGTGGAAAGCATACGTACCTGAAAGCATACGTACCTGCTAAAGTAGTGACATGCAATTTATCATCATTCCTACCCTTTTAGATTTAAATTATTTACATCATTTATATAACTCATAAACTTACTTTTTTAATACATTCCAAAATATAATAAAAGATAAAGAACTCTAAGCATCATGGTCTATTCCCCTCTTGAGCTCTAACCCTCGTTGGGCTACATCTTTTGACCTATTAGCTATATATATATATATATATAATAAAACAAGGTGAGTCTGGGCAATTCAGTAAGCAGGTTAGCCATTAATCAATAATTGATAGAATGTATATAATTACAATAATCTCACACATGCAAATGGAACTACTATCATAATGCCAACTGATACCAGTACAATTAGTAACTAGAATTTCTAACTAAGATTCTACTAAGATCCAGCAATTGAATTTGGTAGACCAGTGATAAATTCCATTGTTATGTTTGTCCATTTCCACTCATGGAGTTCAATAGATTGTAATAACCCACCTGGTCTTTGATGTAATACGTTTACTCTCTAGCATTTTAGACATTTAGCCACACATCTGGCTATATCATTCTTCATACCATTCCACCAGTATTGAGATTTCAAATCATGATACATTTTATTGCCACCAAGATGAATGGTGTAAGGTGAATAATCTGCCTCCTCTAACACCTTTTGTACCACTATTGATCCTCTAGGGAGCACCAACTGATTCCTATATCTTAGGAGATTATCTGCACCAACTAAGAAATCTAGTTGCTCATTCTATTGTACTCTCATCTTTAATTTTTGAAATTCCTCATCTACTATTTCTTTTTGACCTGTTCAGATTTCATCTATCAAAGTAGACTGAAGGCTTAATTGGCATAATTAGGTCACTATCCCTTTCATCCCAACATATAGAACTAGATTCCTTAACTCTTCAAATAATTCTTTCTTTTGTGTTAACGTACATGCTAGACTGCTTCTAGATTTTCTACTCAAGGCATTGACTACAATATTTGCTTTGCCGGGATGATAGTGAATGTTCAAGTCATAATCTTCCAATAATTTCAGCCATCGCCTCTGCCTTATATTCAATTCTTTCTAAGTAAAAATGTATTTCAAACTTTTATGATTAGTGTATACATCACATTTTTCTCTATAAAGATAGTGTCTCCATATGTTTAGAGCAAACGCTACTACTACCAGCTCCAAATCATGGGTCATATAGTGCACTCATGAGGTCATAATTGGCGTGATGCATAAGCTATCATGTTGCTATTTTACATTAGAATATAATCTAATCCTTTCTTTGATGCATCACTATATATCACAAATCTGCTCTGTCTTGATGGAATTGCAAGAATTGGTGCCTCTACCAACTTGCTCTTTAATTCTTGAAAAGCAGCCTCATAATGATCATTCCATTCAAACAGAACTCCTTTTCGAGTCAACTAGGTCAGTGGCACAGCAATAGTAGAGAATACTTTAACAAACCTTTGAAAATACCTAGCTAATCCCGAAAAGCTTTGGACCTCAATCACTGTACCTGATCTAGGCCAATTCACTATAGCCTCTATTTTATGAGGGTCCATAGAGATATCCTCTCTTGAGATCACATGGCTTAAAAAGGCTATACTATTCATCCAGAAGTTGCATTTCTTTATTTTTGCATAAAGCTTTTCTTCTCTTAGTTTCTACAAGGCTATTCTCAAATGTGATTCATGCTATTCTTTGTCTTTTGAATAAATCAAAATGCCATCAATGAAGACAATTACAAATCAATCCAAGTAGGGTTTGAAGACTCTATTTATTAAATCCATGAAAACTGCCAGAGCATTCGTTAACCTGAATGGCATTACCAAAATTCATAATGTCCATAACATGTCCTGAATGTAGTGTAGTGAACATTCGCAAGCTTAATCTTCATTCAATGGTATCGTAACTATAAATCTATTTTAGAGAAAATTGTAGCCCCTAGCAATTGATCTAACAAATCATTTATTCCGAGTAACAGGTATCTATTCTTGATAGTTACTTTATTTAATTCCTGATAATCAATGCATAATCACAGGCTTTCATCTTCCTTTTTCACCAATAATACCGGGGCACACCATGGCAACACATTAGGATGGACAAATCCTTTATCCATGAGATCCTGTAGTTGCATTTTCAGCTCTACTAGTTCTACCAGTACCATTATATATAGAGCCTTAGATATCAATTCTACCCCAAGTTGGAGATCAATACAAAACTCCACTTCCTGCGCAGGAAGTAATCTAAGCAATTCACCAGGGAACACATATAGAAAATCTCACCTATAGGCATATTCTCCAGCGATCAATGCTCCAAATGGGTGTCGATAGTTGATACCAAGTATGCTTCACACCCTCTTTGACTAGATTAAAAGCCTTCATAACTGACACAAGGGTGGGAGTTTCACCCTTAGGTGAAATCCTAAAGATAATTTCCACCTTATTAGGGATCCTTAAAGTGACTTGTTTAGTTTTACACTCAATATTTGCCTCATACTTGGCTAGCCAATCCATACCCAGTACAATATCCAAACCCTTCATATTTAATACAATTAAGTCAGCATAAAAATGTATGCTCTTGATTACTATAGGTATCACATAACATATTTCTATAGCTATGCTAACCACTTTTGATGGAGTGGACACCTCTATCACATGATGCATGGGGTATTTAGAGAAGCCAACTCTATTTGCAAATGCAATGGAGACAAAAGACTGAGAGGCATCCAAATCAAACAAGACATATGTCATGCAATTACAAACAAAAAGATTACCAGTGACTACATGATCAATGGCCTAAGCTTCCTGAACATTGGTCGCCTGTACTACTGCAGTCATGGGAGGTCTATGGTGTTCATTTGGACATCCAAGAGCTACATTAGGTCCTTGGCCTCTGCCTCTCATTTGGCTTCCACCACGTTCAAGCTGCGGTGGCACTCGAGAAGTTACACTATCACTCCGCTCCTAATTAGGACAATTCCACCAAATATGACCAATCTCGTCACATAGAAAGCAAGTGAGTTGTCTTCATTTTCCCGCATCTCGTGACTAAACTTGACCCTTAACTAGTTTCCTTCATCTGTTTTGGAGTCGATTTAGTCGATCTTCCTCCCAACTTCTTTAACAGTATGGGACAGTCGAATTTCACATGCTCTGATTTCTTACAATAATTACATATTATTTCAGATGTTACAGCACCACTCTACTCAGTTCTTGGCCTTTTCCAGCATCCCTACTTGTTTTCTCTAACACGTCTCCTTTCTCTAAATTTGGTCTGCTCCTCGTCCTCCCTTTCCACTAAACAAGTACACTCAAGGATATCTTCATATCTAATCATCATAAGTGAGGCTAACTTCTCTCGAATATACAATCTCAACCCTTCTTGAAATTTCTAAGTTGTCTCGAGTGAATCCAATTGGGCCCATGGTACAAATCATGCAAAACACCTAAATTGTCCATCATACTCTTCTATAGTTTTCTTACCTTGCAACAATGTCAAAAATTCAATAGCCCACCTAGCCTTCTCACTCAACGGTACATATCTGTGAAGCAATCTCCCTCTAAAGTCAGTCCATGTCATCCCTACCCCATTGCTAGGAACTGTCAATTTTTTAGTATGCCACCATTGCTCCACCTCACCTACTAATTGATAGACACCATATAATACCTTAAGTTCTTCAGGGCATTCCATATATGCAAACGCCTTTTCCATATCAAAGAGCCATTCATTTACCACACAGTAGTCCCTCTGCCCCTTGAAAACTAGAGGCTTCATATTTTGGAAAGCTTTCATATTTAAACCTATCCTTGGCTACCTTTAGAATGCCTGCCCTATATCTGGTTCTACATTTACTGGCATTGCATGCGGCCCTGCCATCTGTTGAGGCTCCTCTACGTGCCTCCTTTGAGTTTGAACTAGTTCTTGTAAGGTTTGGGCAATACCTGCTATCATTGTCATCATAGTACTAAATTTTGGTGCCATTGTTTGGGGCTACATAGGCAAAACTGCCTCACCACTAGGACCTGTATTGTCCGGCCTAATTGTTCTAGTAGGTTCTGCCTCAACATGGCCTCCATCAGGCTCGACTACCCCTTCTTCAACTTCATTCTAGGTCAACCCGATATTTCATCAGCCTTGGAGGCTTCAACCTAAGTTTCCCTAATAACAACCCCTATCGCTCAAGACTGGGTAGTCCTCCTGGGCGACTCATCTACCACCATGGGGGCTTTGCCTTTGTCCACTCTCTTCCTCAGTGCCATTGCTATATAAGGAAAAGTATATGATCATATAACAATGCAAAATTAAGATATTAAGTCAACTTATCAATATAAGGTTTCCATTTACGTCTTATACTAACATTCCCTCATGTTTCTAACATTTCAAAACTATGCATGTTACTCTTTCACCAATTTTCAACACTTTTACTATTATAATTCTGGGACTTACTTCCACCATCCTTTTGAGTATTAGACATAACCAGCTTTGATATCACTTTGTAACACCCCACCTTCCCGAGACGTTACTAGGCATTAGCAGGAGGACCCACGACTAGAGTCTCTCTTAAACTTACCTTCTTATACCTGTATACAACAATCACGCATACCCATAGATGCCTAAAACCGTAGTTGCACTGTAAGCAGAGTGTGGAAAAGCATACGTACCTTCTAAATTAGTGACATGCAATTTATCATCATTCCTACCCTTTTAGATTTACATTATTTACATTGTTGACATAACTCATAAAATTACATTTTTAATACATTCCAAAATATAACAAAAGATAAAAAAAACTCTAAGCATCATGGTATATCCCTCTCTTGAGCTTCAACCCCTCTTTGGGCTACATCTTCCAACCTATTAGCTAATATATATATATATATATATATATATATATAATAAAATAAGATGAGTCTGGGCAACTCAGTAAGTAGGTAAGCGATTAATCAATAATCGATAGAATGTATATAATTACAATAATTCACACATGCAAATGGAACTACTATCATGATGTCAACGTAATGCTAGCACAGCCAGTAACCAGAATTTCTAACTAAGAGTCTACTAAGATACTCTTTATATCCAATTATTGAATCAATGACAAGGGTTAATCATACCACACCCTTGTCATTTTATCAAAGATTTAACATGCAATTTCTGATTTCCAAATTTTTAGCCATAGATGAGTTAGGGCTTCTACCCCAAACCAGACATTAGCATGATTGAACTAAATTCGTAGTGAAATTCACATTCAAAATGCATGTTTCACTGCCCAATTCATCTTTTCCCCAACTTTCAATTTTTCAATTTCCAAATCAATTTCATAGATTAGAATTAACAAAATCTATGTAATAAACATGATGATTAATTATTGGTGGAAATCACTTACCACTCCCAAAATCAACGTTTTCTTGATGTCAGACTATTGGGACATTGTTTGCCATCAATTTCCCTAATTGAAGTTGTCAAAATCCATGCCAAATGGAGTTTTTCCAAAGCTTGGGAATGAATGGGAGAGCTAGAAACATATGGGGCTAGAAATGGGGGCTGGTGGAGCATTTTAAGCTCCACCCCTTATGGTGCTCCAATGGTGTATGCAACCAAGTACACATGTGGCCCGCCTATGACGCTTTCTGTCCACTTTTCTCATAGTATTTCCTTCTAAGTCACCACAATACACAACTCATTAATCATGTCCATCTCTATTTTCTATTTTTATCAAGAATTTCCTTCCAAATTCCCAAGTTACCTATGCACCGTCCATTTACAAATTGTAGACCCAATATGTCATTTCCAAAAATTTCAAGGCCTCACAGCATTGGAAAGTGTTGGATGCCATGTCTCATCAATGAACGTCTAGAAGTAGCACTATCAAGAAAGTAGAAAGAAATTGAATCAAATAAAAATAAGAGAAAAGAGAATTTAGAATAAAGTGAAAAGTAAAAATCCAAATTATAACTTGAATTATCTTGTGATAATATCAGTGAAAAATCAAAACAAAGACAATCCTTGGCAATGCCAAAAACTTATTCACTGCAATTTGACCGCAAGCGTACGGTGTCAAGTTTTATAGTATAATGATGAGAAAGTTATCATCTCCATAGGGATTACACATTCAATTAATCACTATCTATTATAGTAAATAATCCTAACATTATTTAAAAATCAAACAATAAGAAATTGAATTCGAAGTAGAAATAAACATGCTTTTGGTGGAAAGAAATCAAGATAGCGAAGCTGTAGAGGATCGACTTCACTTATGCTTCAATCATGGTGTTTTTCACCTCATTATACATTGATCATCTCATTGGTTTATAATCAAAAATGCTAATTCACTCAACTACCTCTCCTGAGTGCTGAGTTAAGTATCTATTCTCAATATTCCAATGTCAATATATCTATAAAAATCCAAAGATTAAGAATGCATTAAGATCTATGATTCTTTTGAATGATTTCACAAAACCTAAAAGCTCTTCTGAGTCATCTAGAATTTCATGTTACAATGTCTAAATCATATTCAAGACTACCTTTCCCAAGTGTTAAATCCCAAATATACAATCATTCAATAAATGATCAAAAACTTGAAAGCATTAAGAATAATGCATCACAAATAAGCCAATAAAACTCTCAATAATATAACTCATCAATCACACCATAATATTTGCATAAGATCAATCTCTCCTCTAGAAAGAGGAGTTTAGCTACTCATAATGATAAGAAAAATAATTCCAAGCATTCTAAATATGATTGAAATGTTAAAGGAAGAACAAGAAAGAAAGACATAAACTCTAAGCTAATGATCTTCCTCTAGCTTTGTACTATCTTGAAGTCCTTATCCTCTAGTTCTTCTTCTCTCCTTTCTTCCCCTCCTCTCTCATCTCCAAAAGCCTCTTAAGAACCCAAAAACATGCTTCTTGAAAGTACCCCCTCATTTCTCCCAAAAGCCCCCTCTTATATCTCACACTTTAGGGTTGGAGAAGCCTCACATGCCTCATTGGAGCTACGACACTGCATTTGGGAGCCACTATGCCTAAATTTTTGCCCAAAAATGTTGTGTTTGTTTTTGTACTGGTGCTGCAGCACCATTCTTGCTACTCACCACTTCCTTGCATTATTTGCTCGTTGTTCACCAAAGATAAATTTAGTATTTTGACCATAACTTTTACATATGATATCTGAATCATATGATTTTTAGTTTATTAGAAACAAAATTTAAATGGACAACTTTGATGTTTAACACCTTCTCCAAATTGACCTCTATCTATGCCAAAAATTATTTACAAGTGATGCCTTTGGCATATTAAGCAGGTCTAAAGTCTAAGATAGTTGTAGTATTTTGGTCATAACTTTAATATTTGATCTCCAAATCCTATAATTCTTAATTTTTTGGATAGATAACTTGAAGGGTAGAGAGTTCCATGTTGAACACATTTCCTAAATTAGACTTTATCTATATTAGAAATGTCCTCAAAGTAACATTTTTTCATATTTAGCTCCTTTTTAACATGCTTTGATACCTGAAACACCAACTAACTCCATCAAGTACAATATTTAATCAAATATGATTATAATCCAATAAAATTATGTCAAATGAAAATTAAAAAATATATAAATTTAGGTATTAAAATATAATAAATTATGAGCTCATCAAGATTCCAGCTCTAGGGAGCATAAACTAATAAGTTGATTGTGAGATAAACTCTAATTATCACCCTTGTTCTTCTTGAGATTGGTCTCCCATACCAACTCAATGAATACTCAAATTAAACTTTTTTAGTCCTTCTTTATAAGTATAGGGGAAGCCTTTTGAACCTTGAAAGCTCACTTCAATAGGATGATGTCTTCCTTTTTTATTGTAGATAAAAGCTTAGAAAGATTGTGAAAGAAGGTTGAGTGCCTTGGCTTAAGTTGCTTCGGAATATGACAGTTAAAGCACAATAATTTCTTCAATAACCACTTCAACATCCTTTGAATGTCCCAAAATTTCTCCTTTCATGGATCTCTTAAAATTTTTACTATTAAAATAGGTTTGGGTGCATTAAATGCATTACAATATTTGAATTTTCTGACCATTGGAGTTGACAAGCAGATCGTAAGAGGATGCAATAATCATTCATGGTCAACAGGTGATATGAGGTGGTACCTCTAGCTTTCGACTATGGGGTCATAGGCACTACCCATAGGCAGCTATGATTTGACTATAGTTGGCTAGTGGGTGCACTTCTCCTGGAGATATTGCATGCGGTATTTGTAAGCAACTTCAATGCAAGTGATTGGAGCGAGTAGCTGCGCTTTTTAGCTGCAACCTACTTTTAGACTTTTCTGCACTTTTGATTTTCATTAGCCCTTTTATATTTATTGATCCAAATATAATTTTGTTAAACATCAAAATTTATGGTGATAAAAGTTTAATACAAGTTGGATCAATACAATTTATTCTTTTCTAATGACTAATAAAACACCAAGAAGCATTTAAGCTAAACACAAGTTGATAATCCATGTAAGCTCATATTCCATTTATTATTGCATTAAAGTCATCAAAATATGGTAATAACATTGAACACATATATATTGCAAGATGAATTCTTCCATATGCATCACTTCCAAATCTTAGAAAATTTCATTAGTTTAGATTAAGTCTTAGATAAGTTTTGTTGTCATTAAAACTATACACTTAGACTCAACATTAGTAAACCAAAAACCTCTCCCATACCATAACCACCATAGAAATCAAGAACTACCAAATCATCTCTAGCCAAAACTTTTGTCCCCAAAACAACCCAATCCTCCTTACCCTCTCTACTTCCAAGCCTTCCCAAACCTTCTACCCAATTTTTCACCACCTTCACCTTATAAAAACAATCCCCCACCTTAGATCCTTATCCTTTGACTTATAATAAACAACCCCATCCTAAACCTTAAACTATTGTTTTTCTTTTTGCAAATCAACGGTGTATACATTTTGCATCATTCCTTGTCTATTACATATCAATCTATATTTTTCTCACAAGTGATCATACCCCTCTTATCTCTTTTTTATTATGAAAAAAAGAGATAGAAATAATTCAATTAGTGCATATACCTAGAGGGAGCATTAAGTTAAAAACTTAAGGGGAGCATCACTTAAAATCTTCTATTTTCCTAAGTATGATTTACAAGAGAAAGGAAAGACTCAAATGTTTTGTAATCATCAAAAAGGGGGTGAATGTTGAGTCTCAACCCCATAATAGCTTAATTTTAATTATGAATATATATTAACAACTTAGTTTTGACGATAACCAAATATATGAGTAAGAAAAGAAAGCACTAACAACTTTGTTTCTAAGTAATGTAGAAGTTAGAATGAAAAACTTCATTATAACACAAGGAAATCATGGCAAACAAGGAAAAATCATATTAAAGGATCAAACTCTACCATAGAATGACTCAAATTGGTCTAAACAAATTACAAAACAAGTAGAGAAAGAAAAGACATTTAAATGGTAAATATATGTAAGGTTTCGTAAGATAGAGAAGAGGACAAAGGAGATCTATCGTCTGATAGTGGTCTTCAAAAGAAACTAGAATCATGTCCAAGATAGAAGACCTTCATAGAGGAATCTATAGAGGACAACTTGAATCAACAAAGGTTTGTGAAACTAGCATTTAGAAGTAGTTGAAGTTGCAAGAATTGATAGAGTTTTTCCATGAAGGATTTCAATTAACAAGAGAGGTCTATTGATTTTGCTGTCTAGAAACTCTCTTCATAAAGAATTGACAAAGTTTTTCAATAGAGGTTATCTCAAGTCCACAGAGGTCATCATTATTGCTGCCAATGGTCACTAATAGTAGAGGAGATTGACAGAGATCTTCGGAGCTTCATGTATCTACAAAGGATTTCAACAGTCCCATAGAGGTCTATAACTATAACGGAAAATATTTATGCATCTTCTGCAAGTAAGACTCAATGGCTATAATATCAATGGCCAAGTTTCAAATGGTCATGAATCATTCAAGAGCTTAGAAATAAAGGATCCATTCAAAGGAATAATCACTTTGTGCATTTACACAAGAATCAGATGTTTTCTTCCCAATTGCTTACTCTAAATAAGCACAACTTTGAACTACATTCAAGCTACATCGTTTCTAACTTCAAAGGAGCTTAAAGTACTTGATCTACATTGAGTAAAATTTTTATTTATTTGTCCTTTACTATGTACAAACTCAACCTACTAAGAGGCAAATTTGTGTATAAGCATTTATTTGGTTTTCTCAATTTGTGAAGTTAGTTTTTGCAGCGTGATCATTGTAAGAGTTTGTTGGTAAGCTCAGAAAAACCAACATATTGTGAAAATTGTGATTAATGAAACCTAAGAGAAGGGCTATTTAGCAAAGTAGAGTAGAAACCAACCTCCAACTCAACCACTAGAAAAATTATTATGTGATATTATGCTTTTCTTTCTAATTATTTCTAAACATTTTTAATTCGGCCAAAATGTTTGTGAAGCTATATTCCACCCACCCCCCGTCGTAAGCTACCATCACCAAGGGGACCTATATATATATATATATATATATATATATATATATATAATGAACCC
>JAYJMB010023087.1:103842-135570 GCA_036873735.1 Pouteria campechiana | reverse complement strand
CCTAACTGGTTAAAACTGTTGACAACTCTTCATACACGAACAAATTTCCTGGTTATCATCAATGCACCATCCTAGACTTAGGTTGATGATTTGATGATGATTTGACACATCCTACCAATCCCTCCAAAGCTCAGATACTAATTAATTAAAAATCTCCCATCATCTCAATGTATGTCCTTTTTAGGTTATGTTCCATACCTCTTTTTATGCACTTGAGCCTTAACAAGGTTCCCCTTAAATTACAGATCATCATCACACCAGAGCTTTATGCCAAGAAACTGAGTTCTTCTAGATCATCATCACCTAAGCCCCTTAGCCTTTTCATCCTCGAATACAGATCATCAACACCATCAACCTCATCATAATTCATTTCCCACCTACCTGCATGAATCCCATTGCACCATATCCTATCTATTCTAGGCCATTTCCACTGCTAAGCTAACCGTTTTTCATATCTTTTAATCCTCGTCATTAAATTAAAAAAAAAAAAAAAAGAATCACCTGTAGAAGAAGATCTTCTTCACTTGAATAAGGGGACCATTGTATGATTGTTTCTGCATTTCTGTTCCAGTCATCTAATGAAGACCGAATCAACTTTCTCCAACTTCTTCCTTCCATCTCATAATCAACCTTTAATATATAGCAACACAAAAAAGGGGCAAAGAAAAGAAAGAAGATTAAGCAATTACGTAACGAACAAGATTGCATTTATAAGTTGATGGTCTCGCTACCAGCCAACATTTTGCACTGCAATCGCAAAATAGACATATATATATATATATATATATAGTTGCTATGGAAAAGCCACGGCAGTGGAATTTCCTGTGAAAGCAGGTAGGTTCAATCTTCTAATATAAGTCTGACAGCAGCCTGAATTTGGAGCTTAATGGGCCCTGCCTAGGCTAGATTTTGCATTTTTGAATAATAGTGTGATCCTATCTAAGAACCTGCCCTTCCTGTGATGTTGCAAGCCTGGGCCTTCAATGGATAATGCAGTTAGGCAGAGCACCGCTCAACACTTTTGGCTCAATAAGGAACCATGTTAGGTTCCGGATGATCCTGATGCATATGACTGCATGACCCATTGCAACCACCAAAATATTTCTATTCAGAGAATCAGAATTGAATTCATTCAACATAGAACCCGTAGTAGGCATAAAAAACAAGAAACAAATTTAATTAAACTTCAGCAGTACTACTTAAGATGCATGAAGTGATGATAAAGAAAAATGTAATTACCATGGGAACTACTATATCTTCCTTCCGAGTGCTCCTCAAAAATGTGTATGAGAGCATTCCAATGGTCTTTGTAGGTCTAAAGGCCGGTACAAGAAATATTCAGTTATTTTCAACAATAGTACAAGGAAAAGAGACTTAAAAAAGGCAAAGAAAGAACAATTAGAAAAAGATAAACAAAAGAAGACAGGAGATCTACTTCATAAGTATGAAAGCAAGAGAGGGAATTCCTTGTTTTTAGAGATGAAACTATCAATTCATACTTTTAGACAAGACATAGAACAATCAGCCATTATGACTAAGAGACTGTCAAAAAAGCAATCAAACAATTCTAAAAAAATTGTAAAATGAAAACCTTTTTCCATCTTTTCCACGACATCGAGAGAAAACAATCACATCTGCTCCAAGCCTCATGGTGCTTGTCTTAAAACCATTTCCATCTGACCAAGAAAGAAACAAAAAGAAAAAGCCAAATTATACAATATATCGCAGTAGTAAGGGGAAGACAAAAGCTGTAAAGCATTAACAATTTATTTTTTTAGAGCACAAATGACTCACATTGTCCAATAGTATTTGCTGATTTGCTTTTTGCAGAGTATCCAAGAGACATACACTGCCGCACTTTATCTGGATCCATTCCACCACCATTATCTGCAAATAACCGATTAAATAGTATGTTTTAACTTTAACCAAGAAAAATTGGTACAAACAATACAACATGTATTTGTGAGATGACATGAAGATCAGAAGGGTGCCAGTGGTGCATCCAGTGGCTATCCTTCCAATCTAGAGGGAGAACAAACTAATAAGAATGACTGATATACAGATCAGAGTAAGAGGCCTAAGCAAAATAGAAGGATCTGTATATTTTAACTAAGAAAAATTAGTAAAAACAAATACAAGACATATTGTAATACAATATAAAGATCAGTTGCATGCCATTGGTGCATCCAATGGTTATCTTTCCAATCTGGAAGATTGATTGATACATGGATTGAAGTATGGATTGAAGTAAGAGGTCTAAGCAAAACAGAAGAATCAGATCCATACCTTCAATCAACAGCATTTTGCTACCATCCTTCTTATTTTCTAACATATCTATGTTGACATATCTTGCTCCATTGCAAATCTGGAGAAATTGATGTCTTAGATAATATAAATATATTAGCAAATGTTTGATAGAGTAAAGAATTGTATATACCTCATCCAAAGCATTATCCAGAAGCTCTGCAAATGCTGTGTAAATAGCATGTCAAGACACAAAGTATAAATATAAATTGAACAATACAATTCAAAAGAAACAATATCAAATTTTAACAAAGGAGAGAAATTTCATCCACAACGATTACATAAGTTAAGCTCACCTCCAAGAGCCCACTTGTGGCTGGTTGCATTTGAATGTAGAAACTTTGGATGGACCCTAACATGATGAATGCCACCTGCAGAAATGAGAAGTGTAAAATAAATTATTGAAGGTGCCATAAGCATAACAATAACTCCAAAAAGAGACTCATCTGTAATGCATACCCACAGTAACTACACACATTGGGACACTAGCCGCAAAGCACATAAAACATCAAAACAATAAAACAAATAAAAAACCTTATCCAGAGAAAACAGTCCACCATATTCATGATTCATCATTTTTGCTTGCGATGGAAATAAGAGTTGTGACTGCCAACAGAAATCTCTGAAATTATTTATTGTCTCAATGCATCTGAAGATTAACTTCTTGTTGATATACCACTCCTAAAAGCCAGTTCTTTCTAAGTTTGGCTTTGCTCCTTGACATTAGCAAAGTGTCCTCTAAATAGTAAAAAGTGCTTCACATGTAGCATTATGAGTATTTTTCCTCTTACTAACCATATCAAGTTATAGAACCCAGAAAAAATGGCCCACAACATTTAAAATCATCTTAAATTATCTTCCTCCAACTAGATGGTCTACTTTGGAATCAAAAAAGGTTTTAGATGAAAAGATGAGAGGCAATAATTGAAAATATAAGTAATGATAAGAAAAAAATATGGTTGTTGGGGTTGATAGGGTAGACAAATTTCATATTTTTTTTCTATAAAAAAAGGTGGTAAAAGTAGTATAAGGAATTTGCACGGCTTTTTCCTTTTTACCAATTAGGGCCAAAGGAAAAATGACATACAAGGCTTTCACAACAACACGAGATGAAAAGCATCTAGTACACCGTACACCTAAGCCATGCATAATTTAGTAGCTCAAGAGAATTAAGAATCTCCATGCTGTTGTGGTACATGAAAAGAACATATATTAGGGTTTTAGGGTATTCAGAAAGAAGAAGTTGCAATAAATAAATAAATATATATATATAGATAGCATTACTAAGAATGCAGAGGGAGTAACAAAGATCATGAATTCAACTGATGAAGCTCCCAATTAATATATGTTTACATTGACTTTAGGCATTGAACTTTTATCTACATGTATTTGTTAAGGGAATGTTAATTAGGCATTTGCAAGAAAAGGGCACACAATATATATTATATTTGCAGATTACATAATTTTTTTCTGTGAAAACAACAGAGTGATACCTCAAATCTTAGTCAGACTAAAACTGAGGTCACAAAATATAAGCTGTAACATATTGCAAGACAGACCATAGATCAGGGATCTGTCAAGATTTTTGATCAAGGAGTAATGAAAAACTACCACTTTTGATATCATAAGCCAATAATTCAAGGGATTATAAATACTAACATAGATGCCAAACATAGAATTCTGGTTGGGTAGAAGAAGCTGATATTTGGCCACAGAGTTCTATGGACTCACTGATCATCGATCACACTAGCAGGAAATTTTGCAGCAGATTATTAAGGCCTACGATGCATTGTAGAGTAGGATACTGGGTTAACAAGGAACAACACACATTCTTAGGTTGAGTCGCCAAATGTAGGATGTTGAGAATTGAAATGGATTATTAAAGGAATGGCAAGAACAGAATTAGAAATGAAAGGATGTAAGGGCACTTAAGGTGTAGCATAGACAGATAATGAGAACAGGAAAAGTAGTAAGCAGGTTATTTTGCCACATGAGATAGAGGCCATGGCTAAATAGTTAGAATGTTTGTTCAAGTCAGAAGGCTATAGAGAGCAAAAAAGAACATGAAAGGTGACTTCCCTAAACAAAGCTGGAGCCCAGTGGAAGACGTTGCTGAGGATATGATGGAAATGTGTACCAAGAATTGCACAATTAACCCTACCAAGTGCCGCAGCTGCAATTCGGGTCAAGAATACTTACACCACTTCTACATAATGCTCATGCTAAACAAGAAAATATGTAGATGCTGGGGCATTGACCAAATCCTCCCATCCCGTCCCGAGTAGCACCAGCTATCAATGATCTAAGTTCCCAAACATGGAATTCCTAGCAAAAGAAATAATACTCCTAGCAGAGGAACACTATAGAATATTTTCTGAAGAGGCATTGTGTGGCTTGGCACATTGTTCACGCCACAGCAGCACATCAGAATCAATGGCATTCAATAAAATTATAGGTCCACTATAAACCGTATATGGCACCAAACTGGTTCATCGACCAACTTTAACTAATGCAACGAATGAAATCTACCTCAGTGAACTCAACCATCAGTCCCTTTTCTCATCAGAATATCGACCTAAAGGTTACAACCTACACATGCCAAATCCCAATTAATCAGTTACTGCTTCCCTACATTCCCATCTATTATGGAATCGACAATCTATATTGTGGGAATGGATCCATCTACCCACATTCGCATTCAATTAGCAAAACACCAATAACACACAAATTCAAATTGCACTCGCCACAAAAGAAAATCAATTAAGAAATTCAACAAACCACAAAAGAAGAGGGCGGCGTAATTCAGAAAATTCATAAAAACAGGGACTTTTCGAATTACCAGAAACGGGCGTGCTATCGTCCACTGTATCCCCCTCGTAATCCCCTGCCTTCCAGAACTGCTTGCACGCCTGCACCGCCGCCAGAGGCATAGGCAGGGTCAGTGGGACCCGTGATATTGGTTCCGGCGCCAGCAGAGGCATGTCCTCATCCGGTGGAAGTGGGTCGAGGAATCCAAGCGGCAGTACCAGGTCATCGTACCGGTGCTTCTTAAACGAGCCGGCCTCATCGTCTCCGCCGGAAGAAGCCCTACACCTCTTGTAGGAAGAACCTGCTCCGTCCAAGCTATCGTCATCGGAATCGCTATCCGTGGTGCTGCTGCTAGTAAGATCGATTACAGAGGGTGGATTCGAACGGTCTGGCAATGGCCGAGTGGCGAGGCCTGTAATTTCTGGGACTTCGATCGGCTCCGCTTTAACGATGGATTCCATGGCAGACAACGAGATCGGCTCCGTTTTGATGGCAGATTCCATAGCAGAGAACAAGAAGAAATAGATAGAGAAAGAGATTGGTGGAGTTTTATCCTCTTCTCCTCCCCTACTTTTGATCTCTGGAGATATTGGAGATTTTCGCTTCTTCCCGTGTCTTTTGAGCTCAGGGAAGGCGCAGAGCGTAAGGACGAGGCGGTCTGGCGGTCTACCGGTCTACCAAACGTCGTGACGTACAGCGTAGGATTTTCGGGCGGCCGCTAACTGCCTGCAACGTGTGTATGTTGGATGGACACAACTGCGTACAACAGTTTCGTACTTTGGTGGGCCCAAGTCGAACACGAAATCCGATCCGTCCATTAGAATGCATCAAGATACTGAGGTTTTATGGTAAATTACATTGGCTTGAATATTTTGATGGGACAACAAAGATTTCCTGATGCTATCTCAACCGTTTGATTGACAACTAGTCGCATGAGCCGCACAGAAAAGCTCAATTTCTATCTCACTAAACTCAGCCGCGTAAATTTTGATATTTTAATAAAATTTTAAATAGGTAATATGGTAATTTTTTTCATAAACTTTATTTCATGGTAATCTGACGTAAAGATTGCTTGCGCCAACTATAAGTTGTTTGATACAAAACTTGGGTTTAAAAAATTAATACAATTATTTTATATTTTACAAGACAACTAACTAAGGTCGGTTCATGTTAAAAAATTTTAATAAATTAATTTTTTGGTAGATATTTGAGATTGTATTTCATTTATAATGTTTATTGAATTTTAAACTTAATCAGCATGCAAGATCTTAAATTCAATAGCTATTTAATGAAATAGGCTGCTACTCTTGGAAACATCAAACGACAGCAAGATCAATTGCTTGTATGGGTGCAACTTGGGTAGATTACTTGTAAACTGAACTGAAATTGACCTGATTTTTTACACATTTGGTTCCACCTTAATGACTAAAGAGGTAGGGTTGGTTTCACCTTCTTGACCCATATTTATTTTTAGGGTAGATTCAATTTCAAGCATTGGATACTCGAACCGAACCGACCCACACGAATTATTAGAAAAAATTAACAGGTTTCAAGTAATTAAAACACATTAATTTAGTTGGAATGACTGTTTTCATAAATCTCACAATGACTTGAGATCATAAAAGTTCCTCATGAAACTGTTTATAGTTTAGCTAGTTATAGTTGCATAAGTTTACCTCCACCAATGCATTAAAAATTATAAAAGAGCCCTTGCAAACAAAATCATGTGCTGTAAAAGATGAATTAAATGATTTGTAATTATCCAGTGCATATATTTATTCAACTCCACTTATATTATATTCCTATTTAAAAGAAAATTTTCTGCAAAATAGATAAACCATGGCCTTAGGTCCAAGTCCAACATAAAAACAAAAGAGTTAAATCTAGCAAACCTTTGAAAGTTTACATACATTCAAAAACTTTTTCAATGAGATATTCGTAAACATACTAAAAACCCATAAATGAAAAACAACTAAAGTGTTGTTCCAATAAGTGATAAAGTTAGATAATGGAAGAAAAAAACAACATCAATTAGTTAATGAGTTTTTGAAACCAAATTTGACCCGGAATCGAACCAACCTATTAGTAAAAAAAATAGGGTAGGTTCAACCTTGAATCGAACCGAATTAATAAAAGGGTAGGATAACATTTTTAGAAATAGGGTTAGGGTAGGTTCAACCAAGAATTGAACTGAACCGACCGAGTTACAACCTATTAGTAAAAAAAATAGGGTAGGTTCTATCAAATCATTTTTCTATCTCGGATTGATATATATATATATATATGATATATATGATATATATGGTGGATATGGCAATCTTGTAAACAGTTATGTGAAAATTAAAGTTTATTTTATATATAATTCAGAGTTTGATAAAAATACAAATTGCAATCCTTAGCAAGATAGGGCCTATTTGGCCTAGCTGCCTAATTTCAATTATTAAAAAGAATTTTAGTAAAAAAATGCTTAAAGTGGAATATTTTTGGAATGTTTGGTTTACTATTTTAAAGTACTTTTAACATTATATATTTGTTTAGCTATAATGTATTAAAAATATTTTTGATTATCCAAATCACCAAAAAGGATAAGAATTTTAAAAATTACCATACTACGCTAGATCCCAATTCTAATGGGATACATTTTCTGAATACTAAGCAGTCTCATCTTCTAATTCTAATAGGATACCTTTTTTGGCTACTAAGCAGTCTTATAAGACCAAGACTCAGGATGCATATTTTTTTGATAGAAATCCTCATCCAATCTACATATGGGTTGCGTATATCCTTGTGTATATCATTTATGCTTAACTATAAGTATACTAGGTATGTACTCTCTTGAATAAGCTATCTCTCTATTATTCACACCCCCTATTAAGGTCATATACTGACTTCGCCGAAGTACCCACGCCAGAATCACTGTAGGGGCCCTCTGACATTTTTTCTGTTTTGCAAGATCTTCGCACAAGATTATTGAAGAGCGGTTTGGGGATGACCTAAACAAAAATAAATTTAATAAAATATAAAATATTATTTCTTTAATAGATATTTCAAAATAAATAATATAAATCTTAGCATCTTTTTCAAAATTTGGCAATGCACTTGATTTTTAAGAGAACTCTTTTAGCCAAAGACCATTCTTCATTATAGGAGAAAAAAGGTGTCGAGAACTTTAAAAATAGATTTCGTCTGTTAGATTGATATTCTTATAATACCATTCCATTCCATGTGGGCCAAGCTAGCCCGCGAAAGCCTAGGTTGTTTTAGATGTGCGAAAGGGCTCTCTCCTGCCGCTCTCTTCCCCTTTATGTAAACACTCTTCTCCTTTGATTTTCTCTATTTCTTCATCTCCAATCCATCCTCGTTTGCGTGCTATATCCCTAATGATTAATTTTAAGTACACTAGGTATGTACTCTCGTGAATAATCTCTCTCTCTTATTCACACCTCCAACTAAAATCCTGTACTGACTTTGCAGAAATGCTTGTGCCAGGACCACCCAAGGTGCATTCTGACGTTTTTTCTCTTTTATAGAAAAAATAAAATTAAGAAAATATAATATATTATTTTTTTAATAGATATTTCACAATACATGATATAAATCTTAGCATCTTTTTCAAAATGTGGCAATGCACTTGATTTTTCAAGAGGACTCTTTTAGCCAAAGACGCATCCTTCATTATAGGAGAAAAAAGGTGTCTAGAAATTAATTGCAGATTTCGTGCGTTAGATTCTCTTGTACCATTCCGTTCCATGTGGGCCCGGCCAGCCCACCAAAGCCTGGGTTGTTTTCGGCGCGCGAAAGGGCCCTCTCCCGCCTCTCTCTTCCCCTTCATGTAAACACTCTTCTCCTTTTATTTTCTCTGTTTCTTCATCTCCAATCCATCCTCGACTGCGCACTAGTTTCCCTCGGTAGCACCTTCCTCCGTTCTTCCCCCTTTCCTTGCGCTCCCTTTCTCCTTCACAATTCAGCAGAGCCACTGGCCACTTGCGCTGCCCCATAAGCACCTGGAAAACCAGGAGAACTGAAATCATATGAAATTTTTCTCTTTGTTTAGTATTTTTTATTGATACCTGTTAGGTCAAAGAGATTACTTAATATTTATTTACATTAGATAAATGCTTGGAACTAGATTGCCTGATAGTTTTTAAAGCCATTATTCTATGCCATGTTACATAGTATCAGAGTTTTAGAAAGATAAATTTACTCTTATTAATTTCTGTTTAGTATCATATTGCTACCATTTCCAATGCTTTAAGGATAGACTCTTTTAGGGAGAATCAATATCGATATAAGGTGTATATCCTGTGCATAGTATCGTAACCGTTTGAGTGGAAATGCTGGACTCAGTTCAGTAATCAAATGTCGACAATATAACAAACGTGCATGCATGCATAGATATACATATACATGACTAACATAAAGTAGGTCTTCGATCCACATGGAGTTGCTCATCCAAAACAAATTGACAGCGTTCGCGACATGAAATTCTCGTTTCCAATAGAAAGATTATTGCGATAGGTGTCAAGTGGGCGGATTGAGTTGTGGATCGAGATCTGAGGGGTCGGAAAAAACAAGAGTTGTTGGCTGGGGACAATGCAATAGCTAGCAAGGGCGCAAATTCATTTCCTATATAAAAAAAAAAAAACAGCATCACAAAATGAAGTGGCGTCCATTGAAGCGAAAAAGCAGACAAGGGGCGAGGAAGGTTCGGGGGAGGAAAATATAAGATGGCCTCATAATTGTGATTGAAAATTTTTCCTACATTGATCGCATACTGCTCCTCATAAAATTTATGCCAAAAGTAATTCATGCCTACAATCTGTTGAAGTTCCCTTTCTAGAACACAAGAACTAACACATTCCTTCTTGCATCAAAATTCTAAACAAATTATAGGATGACTAAGTAACTACGTAACCTTGAAAAGACGTAATATTGTAGATGTTATCACAAGCAAGCTCAAGGAACGAACATGTCACATACTTGGACGAAACCTTTTTGGAGGAACTATGATCAAGACATTCTTATTTCTAATAAATATTGCTTCCAAACTATGACAATTTACTTATAAGAGAGTTGTTCTCACAGTTAACAAGGATGACTATCGGTGATGATATAAAGAACATAAATCCCAAGCATCTGGATATGAATCCAAGGCTTGTGCGTATTATCCTAAACAACAACATTTATCTCAAGGGTTTTCTAGTCATTGAAATACAGGAAGAAATTGGATCTAATTAAACTCATGTCTGAACAGCTTTATCAAGTCAAATCATTAATAAAATATCCTTTGTCCTATGGAATGACAATGGCTAGTTGTCATGGCTGACTAAAAGTATGAATAGATAGCTTCATCTCTAAAAATGCACTAAGGAATTCCCTCTCTTGCTTTCATACTTTTGTAGTAGATCTCCTGTCTTCTCATATTGTTTATCTGTTTCTAATTTATTATTTTTGAATTGTTCTTTCTTTGCCTTTTTTAAGCCTCTTTTCTTTGTACTATTGTTGCAAATAACTGAATATTTCATGTAGTGGCTTTTAGACCTACAAATGGTACGCATTTTTGAGGAGCACTTGGAAGGAAGATATAGTAGTTCCCATGCTTCTTCAGTAGTACTGCTGGAACGTAATTAAATTTGTAACTGCATTATCCATTGAAGGCCCAGGCCCGCAACATGGCAGGAAGGGCAGGTTCTTAGATGGGGTCACACTATAATTCAAAAGGCAAAATCTAGCCTAGTCAGGGCACATTAAGCTCCAAATTCAGGCCGCTGTCAGACTTATATGAGAAGTATGAACCTACCTGCCTTTGCAGGAAATTCCCTGTTGTGGCTTTTCCATTGCAACCTGTATGATAGATGTCTATCTTGCAATTGCAGTGCAAAATATTGGCCGGTAATGAAACTATCAACTGATAAATGCTATCCTATTGGTTAAGTACATGCTTAATCTTCTTTCTTTTTTTCTTCCTTTCTTTTTCCCTTTTTTGTGTTGCTATATATTAAAGGTTGATTATGAGATGGAAGGAAGAAGTTGGAGAAAGTTGATTCGGTCTTCATTACATGACTGGAACAGAAATGCAGAAACAATCATACAATGGTCCCCTTATTCAAGTGAAGAGATCTTCTTCTACAGGTGATTCATTTTTTTTAAAATTTTTTTGATTTATCTAATGACAAGGATAAAATAAGATATGAAAAATGCTTAGCTTAGCAGTGGAAATGGCGTAGGATTAAGGTGCAATGGGATTCATGCAGGTAGGTGGGAAATGAATTATGATGAGGTTGATGGTGTTGATGATCTGTATTTGAGGATGAAGAGCTAAGGGGCTTAGGTGATGATGATCTAGAGGACATCAGTTTCTTGGCATAAAGTTTTAATGTGATGATGATCTAGAATTTAAGGGGAACCTTGCTAAGGCTCAAGTGCATAAACAGAAGTATGGAACATAACCTAAAAAGACATACATTGAGGTGATGAGAGATTTCCAATTAATTAGTATGTGAACTTTGGATGGATTGGTAGGATGTGTTAAATCATCATCAGACTAAGTCTAGAATGGTGAATTGATGATAAGCGGGAAATTTATTCGTGTATGAAGAGTTGTCAACAGTTTTAACCAGTTAGGCCTTCTGTACCAAAATTCTCTTTTGAGTTGTCCATAACCTAAGATCGAGAAGAATGGTAAAATAGGATCCACCTAGCGGATTCCACTTAGGAGAGAAACTACATTTGATGATGAGATGATGATGAATATGTGTTGTGCATCAAGAGGTTTTGGCGCTTCTACCAAGTTTGGCCATCTATGCCAGAATTCTTATTTGGAGTTATGATTTGAGTTCTTCTATCCCAATGCCAACTATATTGACAGAAGTGCCATTTTCTTCAATAAACATCTTGTCCGTACTTAATTTTTCCAACTATTCTCACTATTTGTTTCTTCAACTGAAAAATATGGTCCTTTAATCAATGCAATGAGAAGCCCCAAGTGGTTGATAAGGATTATTTAATGATAATATTATCATTGGTTTTTATCTCTTCAGTTTGCTACTCTTGCAGGTTGATTTGATTGAAGGTTAAGGCACACGTATAGTTTATTTACAACTTTGGGAGGATGACCAAGGAGAGCTTGAACTTGACTTTTGTGCTGATATACATGTGAGTTTTTTATTGCCTCTGAAAGAAGTTGCTTTTCACTTGAAGGGGATCTTCCCCCTCTCACCATCTTTCTTTTGTGACAAACATGATTATTTCTACTGCACAATGGCAGGACATTCAACTGAGAGGTGTACATGACGAAAAAAAAGATACAAACGGCAGCACAGTTCCCGAACTCCAGCCACGTCTTGACCTATCATCATTCATTGAGGGTATCGACGTGATTCCTAAGGATGCAAAGTGATTCCTAAGGACGCAAATGTGAACCATAACATTGTTATGCGTGGAATAATTCTGCGTGGAAAAGATGTTGAGCACCATAACATTGTCAATGACGTGATCCTAGCACAAGAGATAAAGTACAGGCCTCAACCATCAGGCAATGTGATTCCTAAGGATGCAAATGTAATGCTTCTCCCCTCCCCAAAGTGATGTTGGCGTCTTTGAATTGCTGTTTTCTGATTCTATCAATGCATTCTATTATTTCTATATCAGATGGTTGCTGTTGTGAAGATTGGATTTGTAAATGATGCAAAGGATCATATTGACATTCAAGGGTTCAATATTTACTGCAAGAATCAACTCATTAAGGTTTGTGCTGCATCATTTTCTTAAACTATCTGATCATTATATGCATACTTACTTATTCAAATTTTTGAATAATGCCAATATATATTATGTTTGTCTCTCACCATATATGTTTTGCGGTTGTCAATCATTTACTTGTGTCATCTTCTTAGCACAATCTTATTTTGGGAATTATATTCACATTCAGGTGTTTTTATTTTCTTTATTCAGCCATTTTGGAGGGTTTGGAATGCTGCAGGAAGTGATGGTTGAGGAGTTATAGGTAAGAAAATCATTTTTTGACCCTTTATTTAGCATTCAATAGCTAGCTCAATAAGTTTGCCCTCTTTTGTTATTTTTAGTCTTATTTTTATATTATTTGAACAAGCAATGCTTCATTTATAAAATTTGCCAAATCCAGAGATGTGTTCTACTTATTTATCATATCCATTGTTCTACTTGTCTGCTGAAATTTCAAAATGAAATATGGAGTTAAAATGCGATTCTTACCCATTTTCTTGGATATTGTTGTCAATTTCAAGGTTTATCATGATTTCATTTCAATTTAACAAGTAGGGCTTTGAGATATCGAGCAATATTACTTTTGCTTGCTCTTTCCCTTGCAACAACTATTTATACATAAACCTGTACCAATAATACCTAAATCTCCACTTTTCCTCAGTTTACTAGAGAAATTCTTTCTTTACTGAAAAACTCATCACTCGTTTTTATACTTCTAGCTGGGAAACAATATTGAGGCAACATATTATGAGGGAATTTTGATCTGGAATGCAAGATGTTACATCTCTTTTCATTTTTTTAATGCTTTTTGTCTTTTACTGCTGCGGCTAAAAACTATATGGATAAGTGTAACTGAACTTGATTTAAGTATCGTATCCAAAACTTTAGCAATTCGGGGGACTGAGAGCACATTCTATATAGTTTTATGTGAAGGAAATACAATTTTAGTACATTTTGTCATTCCCATTCATATTTCACAAAATTTCTCTTTCTTGAGGACAATTTTCAGGACCACAATTTTAGGCACTAATGAATTCTCTGGTTTTTGCTGATTTGTTGCAGGGGTATTGAAAGCTAATTTTGTAGGACCAGCTCATGACAAACAGGGTTTTGAATGGACACTTGTACTTCAACGAGTTGAAAACAAATTGGTTCAGATGCAGAAACAATACTGGTTTGTTCGTAAAACCTGTCTTAGGATTTGGTGCATGTGTAGAACCATTGATAAGCCAGGATTATGTTATATTTCCATTTAAATTTTGGGCCTGAGCTTAGGTCCCGCAGTCCATCACTCGGCCATGGGCATGAAGAGTGGGCCATAAGTCCTAGAAATATAAGGTCTTGAGTTCACTTTCATAATCTATTAACTACTACAATGAAATGCTTTGCTTCTTTTCAGGTCTTCAAACTGCCACAAAATTGGCTATGCTTGCCGTAGTAAGAAATTCTAGATGGATATTCAGCTCAAGGTATTAAGATCATTGCCATCATCATCAAACGTTGTTTCCTACCCAAGTGGGATCAGCCACATGGGTTCTGTTGTGCCATTCCTATCTTGCGTCATATGTCCTCAATAACCCCAAGCATAATGACTTTCTGTGTATGGTTATTCTCGGATTGAATTTTTAATTTACTTTTTCAGATGATCCTCTTTCCATTCAGTCTCAAGATTTAGGACATATGCTTGATGCTGATCATTCATGCTCCAGTTACAAAAGTGGCAATAAGAGGGCCAATGGGCTTCTTTTTCTCCAGTGCAGCAAACAGAAACGCTACATTGAAGTATGGAAAGAAATAATGTGTTTCTCCACCATCAAGGGTATGTCGAACGTCACCATCCAAAGAAAACGTGAGCGAGTCTGATATCCCCTGCCACCCTCATGACCAAGAAGGTTGAGTGCATGAAGCTGCATTCTTTACAGAAGGATGCGACCAAATTTTATCTCTACTGTCTACAAATGGCTTCACATTGGCCAGAGCTACCCATGCTCCTGAGCCATTCAATTGTTAACTATCTACAAATGGCTTCAAATTGGCCAGAGCTACAATGTTTCTGAGTCATTCAATTGTTAGTTGTAGGATTCTTTTTTGTTATCGGGCTTGTTGACACATAATGACTTAAACATAAATTTTTTGATGCACATTGATACACAAAAATTCTTGACTGATGACCATTAGTGCAACCGCCAGGTAACTGATGCTCAATACAACGGAAATGAAACTGATCTGTCTCTCTACCGCGTTCCAGATTAAGCAGCTGGAAAAAGAAAATCATGAATCAAAAGAGAGGTATTCACACCATCTTTTAGGATCTGAAGAACTCTGAGTAGGACTATTTGGTCGCTGTATTTGGTTGTTTTGGTGTCATTGAATGCTAGCATTCTATTTATGGGAGCTTTTGTTTCCGCTGTTTGTTTTAATTTATCCTCTTTCTAATAGGTTAGCTAAATTGGAGGAATTGAAGATGATAGAATTGCAGTTTGAAAGAGACGGTCAAATCACTTGAGGAACAAGTATAGGATTAAGGCCATGCATTCTTGGTGCATCTTTATGCAATTGTGCACGGTGTCTAAGAGGAAACGACATGATTTCCTCAGGCCTGAGGATGAGACCTTAGCAAAACGTGGGGCCCAGAACACTGCCAATTCTTACCCAATCTCTAATTATAGTTATGAGGGGCCTGGAACACTGCCAATTCTTATCCAATCTCTAATTATTGTTATCAGGCATCGAGATACAGCTTTTACTGAGACATGCAGGATGGCTGTTATTTTCTTTTAAATAATATTATTATTCTGTTTGAAATAACAGTGGATTAGTTTGAGCAAAATCTGGGCAAACAAAGAACAAGAAACTCTTATTGATAGATTTTTCGGAAGAGAGGAACAGGCGAGACAGAGAAGAGGAGAACTTGAGAAAGAAGTTAGGGTGAGATTGTGCTATTTTGTTCTTTCTAAATTTGGAAGGCTTGGTTTGGGTTGGGATGCAACTGAATCCTTTAGTTCATTATTGTTTCTTACTGATTGATGGGTTTTCTTTTCTCCAAGGATGCTAGCAACACCATTCAAGACTTGCTCAACAAGGCATCATCAGCATCTTATCACTTCAATGACAACAACACCAGGATCAAAATGGAGAGATAGAGTTGGATTAATGTGTAGTAACGGTAACGGGTGGCAGAACTTGTCAGGGTGGAACACGATGGAAGCTCTAACTATATAGATTGTATTCTTTTAAATCTTTTGTGCTTCTGCTTCACACTTTTTCTTTCGGGCTGAGCTAAATTGTGAAGGGCAGTGATGCAGGGATGGCTGATTATTTGAATCTGTTGCGAGTTTATGGGTTATAAGTTCATGGTTATTACCAGTAAGTAACTTGTTTAAATTCTTCCTCTTTGAGCTTGATCATAGTATAATGTTTTGTTTATTTCTTTCTCATGTCTTATATGCTAGTTTGCGGCATATAGAATGCACATGGAGACAGAATAAAAGATAAACAAAGGCACAGGGATGCAAACAGAGAAAATTTTTTCCCTGAATTTTTTAAGGTAGCAAAGTAGTAGACCTACTACTAACATTGAGGTTCATTATTGGATGCCTCCAGTCACTTTAGGACCTTTTCCAATGATTAGTTTCATGAATAAATTAAATGGGCAACACTAAAGGAAAAATTGAAACGCAAGTTCTTACTTTTGAAACTATTTGTATGGCCAATTCGATACATATGGAGGTGGTGGCTTTGTTTTGTTTTTTTGTTTTTTTTTTTGGTGGAGCAAAGTCGATGAGATGGTCTAAAATGTTGACAAGATAAGTCCAATTGTTGGCTTGGTTGTAACCGTCAATGGGCATTTTGTTCATACGAAACCTCTTGCTGTTAGGTTTTCTTTTTGGAAAGTATCTCGAGTGACGTCCGTGCAAAATCTGCATCTCCAGTTGAACTAGCTAGGTAGATTGAACAAACTGGAGGGGTTCTGTTACTATTTAGGTGTTGATGTCTTTGGTTAGATGTATTCTGGTCACTAAAATTGATCAGCATTTGAGATTAAATTCATGGACGAAGTTCATTACCATTTTTATTTTCACTGTTACATTGTGGAGTGTGAAAAATAATATATGTTACTTTAAATTCGGATAAACAGCTAGCATTGGAAATTTCTGATTCAGAAAGCAATGACACTGAAATGATTTCATGGTGAATATAATGATGTTTAAGTCACTCAAGATTCATAAATTGAAACAGAGAAAAGGCTGATGTCTGTACAGTTAGCAGAGATCATTTTATATGATTGAATGAAGATTCACCACTTCTCTCTGACTTGTTATTTGTGAAATGTTTCGATGTATCTTATCAGGTGGTATTGCACTTGCTATCAGAGAAAGAGAAAGATGATCTAGCTCAACTAGTGGATACGATGGTTTCATATTCCATTACCTATGAGAATTTGAAATCTGAGTCCCAAGCCGGTGCCCAGAGAGAAGAAACTTTTGATGCAACAGCATAGCCAGTGCCCAGAGAGAAGAAACTTTTGATGCAACAGCATTGTCTTTTGATCCCCCCATAACTGATTTTGTTAAGTTCAAGTTTGATTTCTACCTAACCCTTATGAATGTGACTTTACCTATGCTGTTCCTCATCTTTACTAGACTTCTTTGGTGTAAAAAAGGGATACAATTGTGGACATCTTGGACTCTCATTAACCATGAAGCGGTTGGTGCATGAGGCAAGTTTTTGGGGAGTTTGTCTTTGCAAGAGTTTGACATATTTGTGTGGGTGCTCTTTAACTGCTTTATATCAATTGCACTTTTTTTCATCATCTTTTTTTCTTCTTTTCTTTTTTTCCCCTTCTATTTTCTTCTTTTTTAATTGGGAAGCCAAGATTAAAGACACATTCCATAGTAACTAAATTTAACAAGAAACACTATTTTTCATTTCATGTTAATAACACCCTACAAGTTTTTAATACTTAATTTCCTTTGTCACTGTAAATATTGCCATTAATATACACAGGTATTTTGTATGCTCTCTCTCTCTCTCTCTCTCTCTCTCCCCCTTGGGTAGTAACTGCAGTACTAATTGATACAGAAAATATCAATGGATTACTTGTTTATGCCGATTGATGCTGAATTATGAATATCTATGCCAAAACCTCTGCCTTATATCTTTGTTTACATGGATTTTTTACGCACATGTGAGGCCCAAGTTTCTTCATTGCTTTGTTGAGGCACATGAGAAACACATTTATCACCATGTTTTTTTTTTTTTTTTTAATGTATATGCTCATCTCCTTCTCATTTGGATTTTGGGTTTTGCAGGGTGTTTTTATCAATCCAGCATTTATTGAACCATTTGGCCTCACTTTGATAGAGGCACTCAAGTCCTTTTACATTGAGCAACCCACAAAACTGTAAACATTCATTACTTCCAAATACGAAATTGATATGAATGAATCTTTTCACCTGAGCAGGCTGCAGCTCGTGGATTGCCTATTATTGCTACTAAAAATGGATGTCCTGTTGACATACATTGGGTTAGTTTAGTGATTGGCCTCATCACATATCCCACCTCCACCCTCTTTAATTTAACTTTGTGTTTATTAATGTTTCGCTTGCTGCAGGTTCTTGACAATGGTCTCCTGGTTGATCCCCATGATCAGCAGTCTATTGTTGATGCTCTTTTGAAGCTTGTTGCTGACAAGCAACTATGGGCTAGATGCCAGCAGAATGGATTGAAGAATATACATCTTTTCTTGTGGCTAGAACATTGTAGGACATACTTGTCTCTTGAACAGGAATGCCTAATAATAAGATGAGCCAAGACGCTTGAGTAGCTATATGAAGATGGACTCTTAACTTGAATTAGATATTATTTTCCTTTTGTAACTCATATTGAGAGGTCTCGAATTATAAGTGATCCTTATTTTTATGTTCATCATTGTATTTTATTTTGGTAGATGTCGAACAACTGTTTACCATATTTGTTTAAGTATCATATGATATGCCTAATTGTTGATTTACACTTCACATGCTGCATCTTAATTTTTGGTTATTGATATTTATCTAATTATTATAGTAGGAATAGGAATCATAATTTCATAATTATTCAACAGGAAATTATATCATAATTGTATAATTATTACAACAAAAAAATGTATCATAATTACATAATTATTACAGCAGGAACATATATTATAATTATAATTATCAAATTTGAAAGAAAATTATTTAATTATATCAAATGCAACAAATTAATAATTTGCTATATTTAGACAGATGCAACGAGTTGAGCACTTGTTGTAATTAGGTAAATGCAATGAAATGAATAGTTGTTGCGTTTAGGCAAATGCAGCGAATTAATCAATTGTTGTGTTTAGACAAATGCAGCGAAATAAATAATTGCTATTTTTAGGAAGATGCAATAAAATGAATAATTATTGTATTTGGCCAAATGCGGTGAAATGAGAGTTGCTGCATTTAAATAAATGCAACAAGTTGAGCACTTGCTGTATTTAGGCAGATGCAGTGAAATGAACAGATGCTGTATTTAGGCAAATGTAGCGAAATAAAAAATTGTTGCGTTTATACAGATGTAATGAAATGAATAGTTGCTACTTATGGGGCAGATGCAACAAAATAAACAGTCGGTGCAGTTAGGTAGATGCAACGAAATGAACAGTTGGCTGTGTTTAGGCAGATGCAACCAACTGGCAACAGATTTATTGGGCTGCATCTGACTTAATGGAGTCAAATTTTGACCTAATGCAGCCAAAATGTTGGTTGCATTTGGTCATTTTTGATGTAATGTGAGTAGGGTAATGTGATTAGAATAGGTTATTAAGAGTAATTTTGCTATCTCAAAAAGTATTTTTGGATTGCAGAGGCTTAATGGGAAAGTCATAATAAAAACAAACTAACCAATTAACTAGTGTGAGTGGGAGCTCTGTGATTGATGTTGGACAACTAATCGGGTGAGCCAGCAATGCTAATTTCTTATCTTATACTAGATTAAATGGGAAGAGAAAAGTGGGCCATGCACAATAGGTTAAGATCATCATAATTGTTCAGAGGTTATAAAATATAATATATCATCAAACATTGTGTTGGTCACAATAATGAAATGTGGAGAAGGATGTTTTCACTAGTGAAATTATTTGATGACTATAGATTGTTTCTATTATATTATATTTATAATTTAAATCATTAAATACATGTTTATTGATTAGATAAATGAATGTTTAAATTATTTTAATAAAACAGAGTTATATTATGAATTTTAAAGTAAGTATTTCATTTTACATTATTTTTTTTATTGTAGCTCAATTGAAGTTGTAGTTAAGGTAATTTTTAATATAACCTGTGTATATTTTATTTTACAATTCATTTCACGAGTATAATGATTTGAATCTATTGTAGGTAGCCCACTTTTTACCTTATTATAAAGTGACAGATACAAAAAATTTGCTTTTGATTAAAATGCTCCTTATGTAAGGATGATATATTTGCACATTTTAGTAGTTAAAAAAATTCTTTTTCACTGAATTTAATGTAATGACACATGGCTACACAGTTGAGATATTGTACACTCTGAACTATCATAGTCCTCATGGCTTTGCCCCTTCATGGTTGCCGCCACACAACTTCCACAAAAGGTGCCTCAATAGTTTTTCACAATGTTTATACATAAATGTGAGAATTGCTTCCTTACTCGAGCGATGTAGGATATTACAATTCACCCCCATTAGACTCCAACATCCTTGCTAGACACACCCCTGTTCCTAGACTTTTGAGGATTGACTCTTATTATCATTTGTAATGACTTATGGTTACATTGCTGAAGTATCTCCTTTGTAGTTGCCGCTCATACAACCCCCAAAGATTTGTGTAGATTAGATTGTAAACGTATCTAGTATTAACATTTGTGTTGGTCCTTTCCAATCCACTGAAATCAACCATCCATATAAAAATCAATTGAAATTGAACACCAACCCTTGAAAGTAGGCAACCAATTTAATTATTCAATCAATTCAATGATAACCCTTGAAATTAAACATATCTTTCCTAATATAGATAACCAATTAATTCAATTATCCAATTATTTTTTTATTATCTTCATGATAAAAAAAATGACCTCTCTATAACTGTAGTAGCAATGGGAAAATCAATACGAATTTTATATGTAAATAAAACAATGGATAAAAAAGATCACTTTTCATCTCAATAAGCTTCTTGATATAACTAAGAATCCATTTCAAGTTTCTAAAGTCACAGCTTGTAAGCACACAAATTATGTAAGTATTAAGTTATTTATTTAGATAAGGAAAACTAAGCAGTTGAATGAATCAATCATTTTCTCGTTGAAAGTTTTAAAATAAAATACTATCACACATCATTTCTCAAAGGCAAATATTTTATTAAACTAAATACTTCAAAAAAATAAAGAAAAGGAATATTTTATTTGTTAAATAAAGAAATTTTTATTTTTAAATTGAATAATAGGAGAAAATATAATGATAATTATCCAAATTTTAAAGTTTATGATCGGAGTTGGCTGCTGAAATTAAAATTCTCTAAACAATAATGGTGAAGCAATGCAAAAGTCCCTAACAAAAATGAGCAATTTTTATTTTCAGACCTTCTCAAAGTTTGAGTTCTTGTGCAAATTTATTCCCCGGATATATACTTGTCCCAGCTAACATGGCTGAAAAGCACTCCATGTTTAGCGATGTTAATTCTTACATACAAAACAATCATTCATTCTTCAGCCCAAGCACCCAAACACCTGCAAAATAGGCCATGATGAACCAGCACGTGGATGACTCTAAGAGGAACGTGATCATATTCGTGCGGAAGAATGATTAACAATCTACAGTTCAAGAGATTAAGCTTCACATATTCCATCATTCCAAAAAAATAAAATGTCCTGAATTTGAGACACAGAACTGGAAGCCTAGTGCAACATGGGGATGACTTTGTAGGATGAGGTGGCGGCTGATCATATAGCCCTATTAGCAAGCTAGAGATCAATACATGTGTAAAGGAAATGCCTCAAGCCCATAAGCTGGGAGGAAATATTCATTTATAGACAGAAGATACATAGCAACTGTACAATCACAAATATGGAAACAAATATATAAGGTAAATAAACTGCTATAATTATGAAAAATCACTGATATCTTAGTCATAATCTTTCGGAATCAGATTGCCCTCTAATAACATGAATCTCCCTAATGATTCATGATTTGATTGATTAAACGTGATGCATCCCATCAATTAAATTATATAATTACTCCCATTTGGCTTAATATTTTATCACCTTCATAGAGTATGGTGATTCATATTGTTGATCTGATCATAGGCATGCATTTGTTGCAAATGTATTTGTAAACTTCACAGATTCGTAGGTCTTCAGATTTGATCAATCACAATTTGCACATGTAACCCCTTACGCATTGATCTAAACAAACATACATATGCAGTTGTTGTCTAATTCAAATTTCACACACCAACGCATGACATCTTAAGAGCATCAAATGAGAGAGGGAGCTTTGAGGCGGTCCCTAAGCAGGTCATAAGCTTGTACTGCTAGTCAAATGAATAACAAGTAATCAGTGAGAGATTCCCTATCATGAAGGAGAACACGAATCGAAGTAGGCAAATTCTCTCTAAGCAACCACCAAAAAGAAAGCAATTACGAAGAAATGCTCGTGTATGTAACAAATGGCACTTCGAATCCAACCAGATCTATCTTCGAGTAGGGTCCTCATTTTCAAAAAATATGATTAAAGATTTAGGATTTAATCGTGACTCGATCTCAGAATAGGGTTTGATTGGGTTGCAGCTATTGCAACCCGATCCGAATTTCAAGTCCATTTGCGAAGTGGTTGTTGTAATATTGTACACGCAAATATAAATTCATATGTTGCAGCTAACCCTCCACGTACACTCGCCTTGTAATGACCATGCTGAAGTTGCTTGTCTCTAACAGAAGGGAAGGAAAACCTGATCAGTTTTCTAGCTACCATAAAATATCAGTTTACCGCTCTAATATCACGCCTCTGTTACATTCGCAGTTTCACGATGACTGTGTGAATCGGGAGGAAGCGTTTTGAGTAATTTTTTTACTACACCACTACTTCTAAATTGTTGTAGTAATCTTTCTCATTTACTAATCTTTCCTATCATAAATACGCATCAATTAGATCCTGGGTCATCAACTTCAATATTGGTTGAACCGGATTCCCCTGTTTTGGATTTCAACGCAGCCCCACCTTAAGTTTTTTTGGGCCAGCGTTCAAGCACCTGGTGGAACAAGTGGACCCCACTGTTTTGCTTCACCCGAAACCTTCATCATGATTGCTTATGTGCATATGAAAGTTCCTGATCTCAGAAATTTATTTCCTGCAACAAGATGTTCGATCCAGGTTCTCTTTGGGAACCAGATCAAAAACTCAGCTTGATGATGCGCTGTCTTACTTTGTTTGATGAGCCTAAACCCATCACGAGAAGCTGTGGCCAAGTTGGTCACGCCCCTTGAATAAGACAGGTGAGATACAATGATGAATTTTATTAAAATATAATACTAATACTAATAATAATAATAATAATAATAATAATATAGATGAAATGAAATTTGTGTGCATTAATGATTGAGGCTTTTGCTATGGGTTGGGTTGAGCCGAACCCACCCAACCCAAAAATTTAAGGGTTTGGGTTCACTATTTATGATATTGGGTTTTGAATTTTGGTTGAACTTGACGTGAATTCTAAGTTGGGTAGGGTTTGGGTTATGGCAACCCAACTCGAAACCCACATGAATTATATATTATTAGTTACATAATTAAAAATTATATATTTTTTTGCTTCTCAAAATCTAAATTAAATTATTCTTTCTTTTTCAAATTTCTTTTACAAAATACAAATGACTTGCCAATATCATCTTATTCTGAGTACCATCTCAATTTTTAATACAAACATATTTTCCTATAATTGATCTTATCTTCTTAGTTTCATCTCTATCTTTATATTCTTTTTGAAAATCTCTTTTTTTAAGAACATATAACCTTATATGTTAAGATTTTAAAAATTCTTATTTTCACCCTCATCTCCCAAGTAATTATTTTAAAGTCCCTAAACCAAAAGTGTTCAGCAACATCAGTGCTATTATATGCAGCTCTCTATCTCCTAGCTTTTCATCTCTTCCTCATTTCTTTGTCTTTCTGAGTAAAGCAAGCATTGATTTATAAAGATTAAGCTATACTACACTAATCATTTGAATCTTCATTCACACTACATATTATTAAGGATTTTATTTTGAAATATTTAAGGTTTTTTAATGTCTGATTTGATGATTGAATATAGCCCAAATTTAGCCTAAATTTAATCCAAATTCAACCTAAATCTAATATATTGGGATAAGATTAAAGTTAAGGTTTCAAAATTAAGGTTTGGTTAACTTTAGAATTGACATTTTAGACCTTAGGTAAGGGTTAACTTCTACCCTAACCCAAATAAACTCCTAAGCAAGCACTACTTTCGAAGCAAGCGTGTGTAACTCTTTCAATTCCACTATTGGCTAACCAAAGAGTTCTCTCACATGGAAAATATGCATTTATTTATTCAGTTTAGCTTTCTACTTTCGTTGGGAATTTGTATGTACATGGATGGATGAAAAGTTGTACCAATTCATTTTAATAGAGCATGCTTTATTAAAATATTTTCCACATGTGGGTATATGTATATATGTATCTATGTATGTATATATAAGAAAATGATCTAGTGTAGCCGCCTATATTGAAATATTTAGTGTAACTGGCCTTTTCACCATGCAATGCGGTGGGCGTTATCCAGGCCCTTCATGGGCACTGCGAGTGGGGGAGGAAGAGAGAATGTGCTATTTGACTTCGTCTTCCAAAAACACAAAACTCGCAGTATGAAGGGGGTGTGTTTGCTAGTTTTCGTTTTTTTAAAAAATATTAATAATGCGTGTATGATTATTGGTGTGTGGCTTGTATGCATATGATTTTTAAATGATGCAATTATGAGTTGATGACATATGTGCATTATTGCTCCCTAATATAAGTATAAACAAGAGAGAGAGGGGGAGCAAAAGAAGAGTTGTTATTGCAAGAGAAGAGAAGGAGAAGAAAGGAAGAGAAAGAGAAGGAGAAAAATTAAGGTTTTCCAATTTTTCATAGTGAATTCTCAGGTAAGTAATTTAGATGTATCTATATTACATATGTGATAATTATACTGGTTTAAATTGTTAATTAGATAATTATAAACTGTATTTTTAGTTGAGATGAATGTTAATATGCATGTTATCCGGGTGTACCAGAATTAAAGAATATAAAATTTTATTTTCATTGATTTTGAAAATGAAATTATTCTACTTAATATGCATATTATTTTGATGATCGGATCTATTAATTATGTCTAGTTTTTGTTAATTCACATGTCATATAAATTTTGTGAAAATTGGATGTGAAATAACTATTTAATTATTAAAAAATATTTTTGTATGTTAAAAATAAAATTTTGTTAAATTTTATATTTGACAAAATTACATATTGAATATTGGGCTTAAATCGAAAGTCTCGTTGTGTAGAGTAAATCCTATGACTCAAATTCCTGAAATATTGTCAATATAAGGAGTTATTGACAAAAATCTAATTGAAATAAAAGTATTAAAGAATCATATTCACATGAGTGACACTGCCAACTCTATAACAGCGTACGTAAATAATATATATATATATATATATATTAAGAATGAAATATAATTTATAAATGTGATTTGCGTATGTGATTTGAAAGATCTGAACCATTGGATATATTCTAAGCATTGATATTAGCTTATGATAGAAATTTAAGGTTAAAATGAATTTATTTAGTTGATTAATTTGATAAAATATGAAAATAAAAAATTAATAAATCTAATTTTTTTAGGCCATATTGAATATAAAATACACTAAATGATCAGCAATGTCATTACAAATTTTAGGTGAAATTTTTCAATGTTACAAGTTTAAGAAATATATATATATATAATATGTATATATATATTTTGGGACGCAAGTCCTTGATAGCATGAGTTGTCTGGAAATTCAGGCAGGCTAGGCCAGAATGACCCAGCCCATTATTAGCAGGCTCTAGGCTAGGCCCAGCCCAGTGCAATAGAAGTCCAATAAGCCCAGTCACCGATCAGACAATGAACGGATGACCCAAATTGATTTCATTATATCTAGACAATCTGACCTCTATTTTAGATGATCAAGTAGTCAATTTTGGGTTTCTTAGACATTATGGATCTAGTGGATGGTCAGATCATATAAAAGGTGACCAGATCATGTAAAATTGAATGGTCATACTTAATTTATTAATATATGAACCCTATGTTATCTGATTTGGATAATTGGATAGTCAATCTTATGGTTTTTAATCATTCTAAATCTAATAAAGAAGTCAGATTATTCAAAAGATAGCTAAATCATATAAGAATGAATGGTAAAATTTATTATGATCATATCTGGATCCCACGATCTCTGATCTTAATGATCAAGTAGTTGAACTAAAGATTTTTGGACGTTCTGGATCTAATAGAAATGCCAGATTATCCAAATATTGGTTAGATCATGAGGTTAAGTGGACAAATGTGATGTTAGGGTCCACTAAATCAGTTAAAATATGATCTGAGATATTGATGTGTTTGATGATGATTAGATTTTGATGTTTGAGTGGATAGATATGATGATAAGATCTACTAAATCAGTCAGGACATGATCTAAAGTATAAATTTGGCAAGATGATGATTAAATAAAGAAATTTGAATGAGCAACATAAAGAGATGATATGTACTTTTCTAGATTAGTATTGTGGTTGGTCAAACTAGACAGTTTATGATATGTATTGTGGTGTAATCAGTATTTTTTAGCATATGTGCTAGTTACATCTATTTTACTTACTAAATTATTGTAACTCACCCAAAATTATTTTACAGAGCATGCTGCTCATGGAGGATACTAATCGTAGTGTGGGGATAGGTGTAAGAAAATGCTGCTATGAAAGTGATATTAAAAATAAATATTATATTTTTTGTTTTATGTTGAAAAATTATATTATGTGGTTTATATTGTAATATTTTCTTTAATAATGAACTGTTGTGATTGCTTTCATAGTTATGTTTCATCTCTTAGGAGATTTCACTCCTAGATTTGAAAATAACAATTATTTATACTATTCCTGAGGCCAGGGCATGGCAATGGGCCTTTTAGCTTGCATCACTCTTAACTAATTTTCCCAATCGATTATTAGAGGACTACCCGAATTAGTGGAAGTATGGATTGTAGATCAAGATCATCCTCCCTTTCAATATCAATGCACAAGTTTCAGCTCTTAAGTAAATAGTTCGTACTTTGTGTTTGATGATAAAAATGCAATTAGACCACTTTAAAACTAATTCCTTTCCGATCAAACAATCAGATAGTTCCGACACTGGACTGCATGTAAACAGCTCCAGAACAGCTTCAAATCAGGTACAATAAGGTAAATAACTAGAGGATGTGATAAAAACAAAAAGAAAAAGGGCCAACCAGTGCATAAAGCTCCCGCACATTGCAGGGCAGCTGAAACCAACCCTTTCTGATAAAAATAGAAAACGAAAAAGAAAAAGAAAAAGAAAGAACTAGAAGGAAAGATCTTGTGAGTGGATATATGGCTGTGATGAATTCTCTTTATGTTAGTGGAGTGGGGATCATGGTAATGTGATTAGATGACCAAATCAAACACATTGACCTTTCATAATATAAATATATATATATATATGTTAATTTGATTTGAATGGGCCACAGAACAACTCCAATCAGGCCACTACCTCTATAAACAGAGCATTTGAATAATTATTAATTTTCTCTTCATTCCCACCCTGCGAAGCTGTGAGGCATGCTGGATTGATAAGATTTTTTAAATATTTTATAGCAAATGCTTACAAGGCCTGACGGTCACGCCACCCATGTTGTCAATTGTTGAGGAATCCAACCATTGAGAATTTATAAGATAAAAATGCAAACCGACATTGACCATTGCATAAATAATGGCCATCAAATGTGCCACAACATTGAAGTGGTCACGCCTGTGGAAATCGACTACTTTTTTCTTCTGATTTGTTAGACCCATTTTGCAGATGTTATGGATGCATACATTGGATCAATTTGAATAATAAAAAAATTTGTATAATTTCATCCACTCAGCTCTGACCCGCAAATTTCAACTCTTCTTGTGGTGGAAACATCGAAAGAAATAATGATTTTCAGGAGAGAAAAAAAAAGTAGCCACCAAATGTAACCTGGTGCAATGTATGATGTTTGGAATCTTGTCACGTGGTCAGTGGTAGATGACAATCATTGCAACGATCCAATCAATTTCACTTGTTTTTCAAGCCTAGCTATTTGTTTCCTTGTTAGCAGCGTTTCCATAGCGATGGCCACTAGCCAGTAAATGCGACACACTGATTCGTTTGTTGAAAAGCGAAAACATGACAAGCCATCATTAAAACCTTTTGGCTGTCGGTTGTGGAAATTTCTTCGCATACCGAAATGGGTAGATCAGGTAAATAGTAAGTCTAATTGATGTTGGCTTGTGGTATTCCGAAGTGGAAGCAATTACAAATATTATCATGTGATCTAAAAAAAAATTGTGCTTTTAAAATGGACGGTTAATTTAATTGATTGATTGACTGGTTTGATTTAATCTAAATACTTAAAGGGAAACTATTTCATGATAACAACACTATCGAAAAATTCATGTAAGTGGTTTGGTTGGGCCCATAATGATGTGTAAATTAAATTTAATCTATTCATCGCCTTTGACACGATTCTTTCAACTGCGATTTTAGAAAAGAATCCCAATTAGTGACTTACGTAGGCTACACATAGGGAAAACTTATAATTTATGTATATTCACTCTCTAATAAGATAAGTTTTTGCTCACTACTGATGTTTTGTGTAAATTTAAATAAATAAATGGCGCTGAGAATGAGGAATAATTGAAATATATGATCTTAGATACCAAACAAACCATTCGTGTGAATATTTTTATGACAACATTTTCATGAAATCATTAGCCATATAATTAAATATATAAACTAAAGATAGATTTAAAAGTGGAACAATAGTGTTTCCACTTTGGTGTATTTGAAAAAAGCCAGATTGGACGCAATTGAAAAACCGAAAGAAATTCCAATTGGCGTGATATTCAATAGTTAAATATATAATTGACTAGATTGCATATACGGTTAAACAGTGACTCCAATTGGCGGGGGATTTTCGTGTTCCAAAGTGGAAGCAATTACAAACATGACCATATTATAAAGCAACCAATGCTTTTAAAACTCGTCAGTTACTTGGATTAAAAGACTGGCTGTTTGATTTAATCTAAACAACGTATATAATTAACTACACAAATTAAAATATAGATATTATCTAGTGAATAAATTTCACTCTAATTTGTATTGCAAAAACAAAAACTTCACTGCGCACCAAGCAATGTGCATGCATAGTATCTCCTTTCATAATTGAAATACCATCAAATTCTAAGTGCGAACAAGCACATCTACAATCAAGCCACGGAACTGAATAACACCGTGCCAGAAATCAGTGGTTAAATTTAGCTGATCTATCTGAATTGAAATTGATAAAAATAAATAAAAATATTATAATCTCAAAATTACAAAAGCACCCATGCTTGTCGTTAATAGACTTTTTTAGTAAATGATGATGATAAAGATGGTGAGGAGAATGGAATGCGATAATCATACTAATTTCATCCTAAGAAAAAACTTATCAACAATGAAATAAAAATATGTGTGTAATTTTAAAACAAGGGTATTTTTTGACTGTTTAATTCATTTAGACCACTTGATCATTTTCTGCATGTTGAATTAACCATCTGGTGAGTGGGAACCTATTTTTTATATCATATCCAAAATTTTGGACTATGACGTGATAATTTTATTTGGAATTAAGATGAAATAAAAATAAATTTATAAGATCTATATACAGAAAAAAGCCTCTGAAAAATCAAGCAACCTGCAATGGCAAACAAATCCAAGTTTAAGATTGTGTTTGCAAATTTGTCGGGGGGCTACACATGAATAGCGGAGGCAAACAGGAAGGTACAAGGAGACAAGATGCATTTGACTCATGCTTTCATGATGGCGAATGAGAGAAGTTGAAGCCTTCAAAGCCACAAACTCCGAAGCAAAGAAGGAAGCCACAAGTGGTACGCATGACGCTCATGGGACGAGGGAGTTAAAAAAAAATTATTTTCTGAAAAGGTTTTCATTTCAACCCAACGAGAGATGTGCATCTGCCGAAGCTCGCCCAAATTCTTGCACAGCCCACCATGATGATGAGCGCGTTGAAATGCTGCCCACTACACGTCGGGTCAGCTCAGCTAACTTATTCTAAGCTACAAATCTGCCATATTGCGTAAACAAAGTATGATATTTTTTGGAATTTATTTATTAAATTTTACTATTTTATACTTTGGCATATAAATCCCTAATGCCAACTCTCGTTAGCAGCCACTCTATTTTGAAGTGAATTTAAAAAAAAAAATCTCGAAATGATAAAAGTATTCCTCACAATAGTACAAAATAAAAATTAATTTTTCTTTCCATTTTACTTTTTATCTAAGCATGCGTTCAAACTATTTTAGATTTTTTACAACGATAAAAATATTTTATTGTTGAGGGGTGCTTTTGTTACTTTAAAACAATCTAACATCATTAGCCAAAAAATGGAGCATGGATCCATTAATATTATTTAATTAGGGGATATATGCAAAAATAGATAAGCAGTAAAATTCAACAAGTAAAATTGAATATTTAAAACTGCTTCCCAATTATGTTAAAACACCTTTTTTTCTCTTTGTTTTTTTTTTTATACCCCATCCCATCCTCAGATGAACGGCGATTATTCTTAAAATGATTAACATAAAGATATCAGATAAGATCCTCTTGTTGGTGCTACAGCGAGTTGGTAAATTTTAATCCATTTATTTTCTTATGTTCTAAATATAATATACTGTGAATGGGTAAAAAATGAGATAGTTAATTATTTATATATGACATAAAAGAAAAAATTGCTAAAATATCTATTTTCAAATAATATGAATCATGAAATTTTTCTCCAATGTACGTGTATTTTACATTTCAGTGTCATCCTAGCAAATGCAGTTTTTATCGCCATTACATACGCCACTCGTTATTTTATCTATTAATTCTATATTTAGATTATTTCAAATTACTTTATTTTTCATTTTATTTTTTATTGCTGCTATCACATCAATATTCTCATCTCCGCTATATTGATCCTCTAGTTATAGTGTTCTCTGGCTACCCAACGTCTCCCCCCATATAATGTGTATTTTATATTTAATCCGTGAACTTTAATCATAAAAAGAATAATAGTATATCTAAAATAAAGTCTCCATGTACACACTGATAGTTTAGATTCGACCCGATAATTATACATTGTATAGAAATGAATGGTTATAATTCCTTTGGTGGAGATTTTGAGTGGCACTCGAGACTGATAAACGGTCCATTTTAATCATAAATATTCAGGGGAAGCAGAACTGGTTGCTGTAGCCCATCCTCTCGCCAACCAAAATATACTAATTAATTAAAGGATCGATATCAAGAAAGGGACTGTTGCAACCAACCACTCCAGTGTTAGCACGTGTGCGCACACCTTGCCCCTCTTCGCTCGTGTCATATCATACGTAATGGCTCCCACGCACGTATCATGTCCGAAAGGAAGAGGTGTGCCGTCCAACTAAGCCTGCCTACCTCGTAGCCTGCCAGTGCTCTTTTTTTCTA
>JAYJMB010023087.1:67107-94630 GCA_036873735.1 Pouteria campechiana | reverse complement strand
GGCCCGATGATATGGTTGCTGCTGCTAATGTGAGACATCAAGCTCTTTAGTGGTTCAAGAGGATCTGGGAAGATTCCCACCAAAAAAAATGTAGGACTACCTAGATTCAGCCATCCATCAGACTAGCCCATGCTTTGATCATCAGGTGGCTTGTGTGAAATATTGAATTTTGGTCACCTGTTTTTCTCTAAGTTCATCCAAACCTATCGCACCAAATCAATGAGAGTACTGCCTGGCAGTCGGCAGCATTTGATGAGTGGCCGCGATCTTGCCCATGCCTGTCCTGATTCTTCACTTCTTTCGTCTCATTAGACTCGGTTTTTTCTTTTCATGTGTAAATCATAAGGAGGGATTTTATGTCAGTTCTGAAGCATACAAGGCATGTGCAATCCTAGTTGGGTTATGTATGACCGTAAAAAGCAAGAGAACTTCTCAAGATCTCCTTGAGGCTCTTTCAGTGTTATCTTTGTAACTTGTATGATATATTGTAACTCATATGGTGTATCGTACTCTGCCTTTGTTTAGCTTGTGATTGTGAACTTGCTACTTCTCATTTCTCATCCACATATAGAGTCCAAATATTAGTGGAATAATACGATTGGAGTTTTGCTGTTTTGGCAAATATTGTTTCTTTTTGATGGGCACTGACTCATTTCTCCATACTTGAGCATCTGATCCAACGTATATAGGATAATCATCGATGGTGATAATGTTGCACTTGGATCACATGGGATTTTCCCGTTCTCTCGTCCATCAGGATATCCTCCTTTTTGCCAAGAGAGATTGATTGAATAATCAATAATTCCTAGTGTAAAATGCAATTATGAAAATTTATTAGGAGTATCGATTAGAAGAATTTATGGTTGACTTGACCTGGACCAATACCAGAACGTGAAAATCTTCTTTTTAACCATTGTGCACATTTTTAAGTAGCATCTAACAACTAGGTTAGATACCATTTCCAAGCTTCCTTTTATTTTGGCACCTGGGTTCATTGTTAGGTGCCGCCCAAGCAGGCGGTTACATGCTATTATAAAACGAAAATAGCATTGCAAATGTAATTAGATTGAAGAAAGTGCCGATATAACAATTAATTTTGCAGGAATATTGCCAGCCTATGTAAAAACCTTCACTGGGGCTAGCAATTTCCCACGATGTAGTAGTTGTCTATCCACATGCCCACAGCTTTGTCAAATACAATGCAAATGGGAATATGTTAACTTCCAAACGCATTCAAAATCGAATGGCTTATGCTATTTGAGCACCATCAGAGAATTAATAACTTCTATCTATATCACTAGCTGTTGTTTGGATGCAACTGGTAAGGTAGAAATCCTGCGTCACTGATATATAATATTTAAAACTCTGGTTTTGTCAGCTACAATGCTGAGGTCATTTAAAGATGAGAATGAAAGACAGGTGCGAAGGTATGCGTTATTCACAGAGTGTTATGGCAATGGCTAGAAGCTATTAGGATTGAGAATACGCAAGCAATCAATCAATTATATATGAAAAATATGCTAGTTAATATGGTCTAGCTTTACAGCCTACTTAACTAAAGAAATGAATAATTCATTATTAAAAAAAATAATTATACCTTTTCTGTCAGAGGCAATAAATTGTTGCCTCATTTTTACACAAATACTCTCCGTCTTATTTTTTTGTATCTTGCACCTCTCACTTTAACCTTAGCGAACATCAATATTTATAATGTTAGATAAGATGTTCTCCCATAGACACATAATCTATGTGCAAGCCCAGTGAGCCCTATAGGATACAAGGAAGAAAAATAAAAAATAAAAATAGAAGCCATTAAATCAAACTCACATATACAGCTAACACGTAAAGTCACATATCCATCCATTACTATCTAAGATCTCACGTACTTTTTGAAGAAGGTGGAGCATATAGAATACCCTTTATATGTATAGTATTGGCGGCATGCACGAAAACCTAACGTCAAGACCCACTGCAGAAAATAGTATTGATGTTCAAGAGCTGAAACACCAAGGATACTTACTTCATCTACACCAGCTATGTATCTCAATAGCTGCTATGAGCCCAGCCCAATGCCAGTGAAACTTAATCAAAAGAACAATCAGTATCATATTATTCTCATAACCCATCCAAGCCATGTTATTTCAGAGTGGGTAGACGCAGTCCATAGACGACGTCAAATTTCTGACCCTATAAACCAATTAGGAAGGTCTCTCTTACTAAAATGTCAGTAATTTTGCTTTACTTTGAACTAGTAGTGATACTTTTAATAAAACCTAAGCCAATTATTATATTTAGTATTGTACATTTACTTAAAATACTTGCGTAGATTATATTATTTAAAAATATTTAAATAGTATCATAAAATATGAAAATTTCTTAGATTAATTTTCAAAATTTGAAGTCATTTATTTACTTGAGAGAAATACTATAATACATCTCAATGACTATTATAAATTTATATACCGACCTATCCCCACAAAATAATAAAGAAAGGTTTTACATTCACGAGCATATTCACCCTCCAATGATTCTAATTTTAGTTATATTAAAATAAATTTAATGAAAAATTACCTATTTTGGACCCTATCCGATTCGTCTGGTCCTGTTGATACTTGCAAAGCTGTCGGAACTTTGCAACTCTTTTTGACCATCTATCTTCTTCCATTTGACTCGTCCACAGCAACTAATCAGCTAACACGTGCCATGAAAGGCGTCCAACCCCAACAGCAGTAAATCTCGCAAACACTAAACTAATATCGACACCGTTCATGAGCTCCTGTTGTGAACAACTGAGTGTTAAATCACGATTTTTCTAGAACATCCATCGATAATAACCTAGATGAATCCTATTCATGGATCGTACACATGGCCAAATCAACCTAAACTATGCGTGCATGCCACTGCTCCCCATAGATAGTCGGTGTCGATTTCACATGCACGAAAGTTGGACCACCAAAAGTTACGCTCCCCACGGTCTGCTGACGGTTACCCTTACACGTGCACGATTTAGCCAGCGATATGTACCACGTGTGCAGGTTTGCAGTTTGCACCAAGATACGCAATACGCACGCATTCGTGTGTACATCGCGATGAACCAGGCAATCGTCGACGCAGTCTTCTTCCGCGTGTGCGTTGCAGGCTTGTAGCTGGCGCATTCCTCCCGCAGGGAGAAATGGAGGGGGGAGCGAAGACGAGCGGCTGCTCTGTGACTCTGCTCCACAATGCGACGATCGTAACCGTCGACTCTGAGAGCAGAGTCTTCAGGAACGGCGGGATCGTGATCAAGGGAGATAAGATCACAGCCATCGGTCAATCTCCGGAAGTTCTCCGCGATTTCTCGGCGGCTGCTGACGAAATCGTCGATCTACAAGGCCGAGTCTTGCTTCCAGGTATCTTTTTCTCTTCCCTCGTTCTTAGCGCTGTGAGACTCGCGGCGGATGTTGATTCAAATGATCTGGACCTTCCGCCTGATGGCTCCTCCCTTGATGAATGGTTGACGGATATTTAAAAATAGTATGGTCTTGATTACTTTGCGGCTAGATCGCATTTATTGACGGCTTGGGTCTTGATCAATGCCTCTGACTGATCTTCAAGCTATCTGTAACAGAGAAATTGCGCGATGAATGGCGGATCTGATTATTTAAATTGGGCCGTCATGATATCATTCCCATCACCAGCTCAATTAGTTTCTCGGCCTATGAAATGTTATTTCGGTCCATTTTTCTTATCCTTCATCTAATGGGTCCCACCATCCCAAAATCCGAATCACTGGTGGTTGATTCGGGATGGATTTTACGTACCAAGTACAAATGATCTGTCAGTCTGTAGTTGGAGGCTTGGAGCAGCGGGTTGGAAGTTGGATGGTTGGGATTACTTGTAAAAGAGTATGTAAATGGGGTATGTAGAAGAGGATTTAATGCAGAAAAACAACATAGTATGATGAACGTAGGGTGGGAAAGATGATAATGATGGGTATTTCAATGATTGCAAATGAACAAAAAAATATTAGGGTATTGATGAAAAAGATAAAAACAACGATTAAAAGAATTTGAGGGTAACGAGGGAAAAGAAGTAGATGTAGATATCTTAAGTATTTTCGAGGATGTACCAAGGGGTGCCAAGTAGGACGTAAAAGGGTGTGTGTGAAGACTACACCCGTTCTACGCATGCACACAGAGACCCATGAAATCCTTCGGTCCACTGAGTGGAATGGGCCAGATGAAGCCTCTCTGGCTCAGCTCTGAGATATTAATGGAGGGTAACATGACCTTATTTCGTGAATTGTCTTGAGAATATAGGACTGGGTCCATGGACTGTGTCTGGCCTGAGGCCCATGCCAGCTGTCCAGTGCCTGACTAAAGTTGTATGTGAATTTGTAACTTCCTTAACCACAGTCTTTGTTATTCGGCCTACTATTGGAATGGTGTGGTTTTTCTTCTTGATGTAGAGGAATATGGAGAAGTTAATTATCCCGCGATTATTTTCTATGAGCATTATTGAAGCAAGGATGGCATATTTTGCATTGTAGTTTAGATGGCCGGTGGAGATCTCCCATTTGTAAGACAATGGTTGTCTAGTTTCTGTCCAAGATATCACAGATTACAATGATTACTTATAGAAATTACACTTTTCTTTGATATTCAACAATTGGAAATTCTCATGCACATAAAACTAGTTCCATTGATTTTCATGGAACCAGTAGCATCTATGCAGTCCTTGCATAGGAAAGCTCTGCATCTTAGTCATTACATGCTTAGCTACCTTTGGTGGTTTCTTTCCAATTCTAAATTGCGTACTCTGATTAGTGGTTTGGGTATTTCTGTTCTGAATTTAATGTGTGTATATTTGAGGGGTATCATGGATCAATAACTATGAGATCTATGTCATCATCTTCATCATCATTTATGATATCTATGTCATCATCTTTATCGCCATTACCGTCCTAGCTTAACACAATCAATTGGTTTTGTTTTAACCAACCACGAATCATGCCCTCCATTAAGCTTTTGGTCCTTGAGCATTTCTTATGCACTCTTTTGAAGCAACTGGCTTGACCAACTAATTTTTAAGTGCAGTTCATTTGCATCTACTTTCTTCCAATTTATTAATCCTAACCTCTCATCAGTAAAACTACCTAGAGTTTGATCCTTGTCTTACACCTTATATATGTCAACAGGCTCATTTTAGTTAATCATCCTAGGAACATATGTTTTCACTGCCTGCTCAAGATCCTTTCTCCTACTGTATGGCTGGTTATCTTAATTCGCATTGAATATTATGCAGTGATCATGTAGAACTATGCTGGTGTACATCCATCATCACTTCAACATAAACCATATGTAGGATTTGCTGCATGTGCTAAATCTGTGTTGCTGCACAAGCATGAATATACCTAGGCGGCATTTAGGGAAGTGGTGCATTATGCACTCAGTCACTGTTCTTATACCCCTTCAGCAGGGAAACCAGATGCCAATTGGAATTCCTAGTGCTAGTGACTATCAAAGTATTAGAAGCACTAGGGTGAAGTTAAAACTGAAAAATGCTACATGTAATTGGGTGTTTTTTATTCAATAAGTACTGATAGGAGATTGGCTCAGAATTTTCAGTTGGTTCAGGTCAGCTGGATCAGCTCAGAAGAAGAGAATTAATTTTTGATTCTGATTCTGCCGTGTACTTTTCATTAGCTTGCTTCTACAATGCAGTTTAGAAGCAGAAGTCCATTTTATCATCAATTGACTTCCAAAAAATTATCATTTATTTATTTTCAATGTGATAGCAAGGCTGAAACTTAGTGTTCTTAACTGCTTTTTTTTTTTTTTTGGATTCCCCCCATGGTAGTTGAATTTATTTGTTCATTTCATGTTGACAGGCTTTATCAATACTCATGTTCACACCTCTCAACAACTCGCAAGAGGCATATCTGATGATGTGGATTTGATGACTTGGTTGCATGGCCGAATCTGGCCATATGAATCAAACATGACTGAGGAGGACTCTTATATCTCCACTTTACTTTGTGGAATTGAGCTCATACACTCAGGTGTAAGTATTATTTATGCTAATGACTTCAGAGTGAAAACAATGGTTGTAGCAGCATCCCCTACAGTCTATATGGGAGAACTTATATGTTAAAAACTGGAGAAGTTGAAATCTGTGCTTGATGGGAGAAGTGGAATGTTTAAAACTGGGAGTCCTATTACTTTAGGTTGAATTCCTCTAATTTATAGCAATAATTGCAACAATGAGAAACATTGGGCCTGTATTTCATGTTTATTTTGGCTTCATTTACATTAGTTATTATCTCGCATTCTTAGCAACAAGTAGGGAACTTCTTTGTTCAAATACAGCAATATAGTGGGCTCATATGGCGCATAAAACAATTTTCACTCTATCATTGATCAGAAAAAATTGGAAAATTCGACTTTATTTAATCTGTATCTGTATTTTCTAGCCAAAAGATTAATGCTTGAGGTGATGAAGAAGCTAATGTTTGTGCTCTAGATATGGGGCTACCTATTGTTGCCGTACTATCCATCTTGTGCTACCCTTTTTTGATGGTGATCCTACTTTTGGAAAGTTTTACCCTTTCAATAATTCACTTTGTAAGTGGTTTGTGAGGCAGAAAGTGTGTGTTTGTCCATAAGCAGCAGCAGGAGTTTGACTGGCTGGTTGGTTGCATTTGCTTGTAAGTATTTTTGGTCTGTACTCATCGATGCAATGCCTGATCCAATGAAAAGTTGATTCTTGAAAATGCAATACATTTTTAGCATCAACTATGAATGTTTCATCTGAATGGAAAAACTGGCAGCAAGATATTTGACTTTCCTCTGACTGTCTTTACAGTCCTTGTGCAGCCTCTCTGATATTGCTACTGATTTGCTTTGTGATCTCTCAAATCAGGTGACATGCTTTGCTGAAGCGGGTGGGCAGCATGTTTCTGGAATGGCAAGGGCAGTAGAATTGTTGGGTATACGTGCATGTCTAACACAATCAACTATGGATTCTGGAGAGGGTCTACCTGCAAATTGGAGTGGTCACACCACTGATTACTGTATTCAGGTCAAGGCTACCAGTCTCTTTTTTCCTTTTATTTTTTCCTTCTTAAATTCCTTTTTTCCCTTTCTTATTTTTGAAAATTCCTCATTTTTGCATGAAGTGGCTACCTTAAGTTCAGACTGAGAACTGCATTGTCGTCTTGCTGTAGCATAAGCAATTTACTGATGCATGAAGAGCCAGCCCTTTTGCTTTGGCTTCACTTATTGTCCTAGTATTTCCATTTAGTGTGTCTATCTGCTTCTGTGATGCTGATTTTTGAAGTGAACTGGTAGACTTTTTGTTTCATCTAGCAGAATGGCAAACAATTTCATTTCTTCATAGTAATTATAATGGAATGTGTCTATCATGTTGCAATTGCGGCTTGATTTTATAGCAGAGTATTGAAATTTGGAGCTGAGATTCTGAATATGATGCTATGAATCCCAAGGAATTCTCAATTTACTTTTTCCCAACTCCTAGAGAATAACCAAGTATTTTGGAGTGATAGTTGCTTGGAAAACAGATCCAATATGTATGAATTCTGATGCAAGATATAAAGAATGAAGGAAAGCAGGACATCCCATTGAATCTTCTTTCATTAGCTTAGTTCTCATGGTTGTTAGCTCATATGTTACAATGCTCAATAATTGATTTCATTTTCAACTTGTTTGTTATCTATCTAATAAATTAAAATGTGCCCAAGACTAATGTTCTGATATTCAATCAGTGATTTTAAGTTTTGAATTTTGGTGTCATACAACATTTTTTTCCTTTTTGGGAAAAGCATACGATGATTGTCTGAAGGTTTATCCAATCTTTAGACCTAACATGCACGTAGATATCTATTACTAGACATGCACGTAGATATCTATTACTAGACTATGTGATTGGTGACCACACAGCATAAAGTTGCAAGATCTTGTATGCCTTCTCATCTCTCTCTCTCTCTCTCTCTCTCTCTCTCTCTCTCTTTCTCACTCACTCACACACACACAGAGTTCATCTATTAAAATGCCATTTTATTTTAATAGATGAACTGTGTGTGTGTGTGTGTGTGAGAGAGAGAGAGAGAGAGAGAGAGAGAGAGAGAGGTACAGCACTTCTTATCTCTTTGAAACACATGCAGCTATTCATTGCATCACAATCAGCATTGCTTCTTGGCTGATGCAGTTGTTCATTGTATCACTGACACTCTTCTATTAACTTGTACAGTCCCAGACGGAACTTTACAAGAAGCACAATGATACAGCAGAGGGACGCATCAGAATATGGTTTGGATTAAGGCAAATTATGAATGCAACTGACTGTTTACTAGTAGAAACCAGAGATGCAGCTAAAAAACTTAATACTGGCATCCACATGGTAAAATTCTAACATTACTTATTAATTATTAATTTCATTTCTATATCACTGTATGATTCCCATGGTCAAAATCTAACATTGCTTATTAATCACTATTTTTTCTTCTCCATTACCGTGTTTGGTATTTTGGTTGCTCCTCTTGTATTTATTTATTTTTCAATTATTTTGTTTAAGTTCATTTGGTAGCAAAAGGAAAATATTTCCAGATTCAAATCTTTTACTTCTCGTTTTGATCTCTCATTTGGTTATGCGAAACACTGGTTCAGGATTGGTCAAACTTTTGGCAACCTAATGCTCTGAAACACTAATCTTGGTTGGCATGCATGCAGCAGGTACATACTGGCATATTAATATTTAATATCCCTACAACCGCTAACTTTTTTTTTTTTTTAATCTTTTTCTTGCTGCTGTTAATTTCTGTACCTGAGCAAAAACAAGCTCAAAATTTTCCTCAAGGGTTGAACATGCATGTGAAATGCCCATAGAAAGCCCCTAGCTTATTTATAAGCTCAAGGCAAAGTAAAACCATGGGACATATGATGCTGTATGGAATCCAGTTAGACCTAAGCATGTTACTATTGTTAGAAAAACTCGAAGGCTAGAATTTCAGAAAGAGTAAATAAATATATAATAGAACTTACCAAAAATTCATAGTTCAAGGCTTGATAAAAATTTTCAATTTCTCAAGATAGATTTGCCGCCCTTTCTATGTGCAAACTTAAGTGCAGTCTTTTTTTGGTATACAATGAACTTATGAATAAAAATAAATACTAAGATTTGCACTTCTAAGTGTTGAATAGATCCTCAAATCGAAACTTTTTTAAAATGCTAAAAAATTATGTAGATAGAGATGAAATAGTAAGGCAATCTCCAGTTCTCACTATATCAAATAGAAGAAAATTTTGATACCATAGCACGAATTTTTACTGGAAATAAATAGGTTTTGTAGGGTCTCGATGTCTTTTCACAGAAGACACCAAGACACTCTTTTAGAATTCTGAACACTTCTTAACTTCAGAAACGCAACCCTTCACTTAAAATAAACTATGCGAAGCGGTTTTTCCTGTCATTTTTAGAACAGTTTAATTAACTGACTATAATTGTGCCAAAATATATTAATTAATATTAATATAACTGTGCAAAGTGTGCCAACACAGATGCTAAAAAACTTCCAAGTAGCCGTTGTGCTCGCGCTGCGTGCGTGTGGCCAGTATGGAGATTCGAACTCAGGCATTCTGTAGCAAAATCTTACTAAGTCACCACTATGTCACATAATAATTTTTGAAATCTCTTTAATAAAAAATAACAGTATTTTATTTTTGAAATTTATTTAAATGCACTAACAAATCCACCACATTTCAAAAATAAGAATAATTATTTTTGGCATAATAAAAATAGATGCATAATTAAAGGTGTCTTGTAGATTTGAACCTTTAGATTAGTGCATAAAAATCAAAGTTACATCAAGCACTTGGTAACCCATTAGTTTTGAACCAAAGACTCTTGTGATATAACTAGATAAATAACACACATCTATTAAAAGAAAATTTCTTTGAGGACCTATGAGTTAGCACATTTATGGCCTTGTGTGTATCTTATTTTCTTAAGTATTACAGAGACGATCCTAATCTTCTTAGAAGCGGCCTCACTTCTTTACTCCTACTCATATAGTTAGATCTACCGTGGATATTTCTAGTCCATCTCAATATTTAAGTTTATAAATCTATTAAGAGTTTTTACTCAACTTTTCATAAATATGCAGTAACCTCACATTAGAACTTAAAAATGAGACTCAATAAATTTTCTAATGTATTTTCAATCACCTTGTTGACTTGTTTTTTCCTTTGAACCTAGCTTATTATTTCAAAGCTTAAGTGGGGTTCTTATCAAGGGTGAAAGATCATTCTTAATGGATCTTAGTCCCATTCCTATAGTTTTTTTTTCTTAGTTGATCCCTTGACATTCCTTTTGTTAAAGGATCAACAAGATTTAAGATAGACTTTACATATTCTATTGTAATTGTTCCATCTCTTAATAATCCTTTAATATAATTATACCTTAGACCTATACTTAGTGACTTACCATTGTAAGTTCTACTAGTAGCATGATATATTGTTGCTTGACTATCACAAAATATTGATAGGGTTGGTGTTGGTTTAGGCCAATATGGAGTTCTATTAACAGATACCTAAGCCACTCCCCTTCTTTAGATGCATCACTAAGTGCAATAAATTCACTTTCCATTGTAGAGTGAGACATGCACGTTTGTTTCTTTGATGCCCATGAAATTGCTCCTCTACCAATAGTAAATATCCATCCAGTAGTTGACTTAGATTCTATACGATTTGCATTCCAACTTGCATCGCTATAACCTTCAAGAACAATAGGATATGGTTTATAATGTAATGCAAATTCTATAGTTCCTTTCAAGTATCTAGGAACTCTAGAAATACCCTTCCAATGCTCATGACCATGATTACATGTATACCTACTTAGCATTCCAACAACAAATGTTATATCAGGTCTAGTACTATTCATGGTATACATTAGACTTCTAATAACTCTTGCATATTCTAATTGTGTATGACACCTACCAATATCTTTAATTAGTTTAATACTTGGATCATGTGGTGTTGAAACTACCTTATAATTAAAATGATTAAATTTCTTTAACACTTTTTTTATATAATGAGATTGTGTTAAAGCTAATCCATTACCTACCTCAAGTATTTTAATACCCAAAATTACATCAATTTTACCCATGTCCTTTATGCTAAACTTAGTACTTAGAAATATTTTAGTTTCTTCAACAATTTTAATATTTGGTCCAAATATTAACATATCATCTACATATAAACAAATAATAATAGTATAGATACACACTTGTCTGCTTTATTTATCTTTAAACCATAAGATTGAATTATTTGATCAAATTTCTCATGTCACTATTTTGGAGCTTACTTGAGTCCGTAAAGAGATTTAATCAATTTACACACTTTCTTTTCTTGTCTAAGCTGAATGAATCCTTTAGGTTGTTCCATATAAACTTCCTCTTCTAAATCACCATTTAAAAAGGCTGTCTTCACATCCATTTGGTGAATAATTAAATGATTAATTGCAACAAGCGCAATTAATATTCTAATGGAAGATATCCTAGCAACTGGAGCATTAGTGTCGAAAAAATCAATTATTGATTTTTGTCTAAATTCTTTAGCCACTAGTCTAGCTTTAAATTTATTAATGCTTCCATCAAGATTCATTTTCTTTTTAAAAATCCATTTACAACCTATTGGTTTTGAACTTGGAGGAAGATCTACTAAGCACCATGTATTATTAGACATAATTGAATGCATCTCATCTTCAATTGCTTCCATCCAAAATTGAGCATCAAGAGATGAAAGTGCTTCACTAAGTGTTGATGGATCTCCTTCGACACTTAATGGTAAAGGCATTTCCTTTTTAATGTCATCCCTATTTCCTTCAACCAAAAATAAAAATTAGGCCCGAAAGATATTGCTTTTCTTATTCTTTTTGATCTTCTAATTTCGTCACCTACTGGGTGAATTTTGTTTTGAACTGAAATATTTTCAGAATGCTCAATCTCATGTTCATCCTTATTTTTAATATTATTAGAAGTATTTTTGATAAAATCTTTATATACTATATTTTGAAAAAATATAGCATCCCTAGACTCAATAATATTATTTTTATCTGCAAATGAAGATTGCTCTAGTACTAAAAATCTATATATTGGACTATTCAAACCATGTCCAATAAAGGCACATTTAATTCCTCTTTGACCCAACTTTGATATCTTAGAATCAATGATTCTAACTTTTTCTATGCATCCCCATACTTTAAAATATCGAAAACTTGGTTTTCGCTTTTTTCATAATTCATATGGAGACAAGTCAGATCCTTTGTGAGGAATAGAATTTAAAATTCTATTAGAAGTATATAATGCTTCTCCCCATAAATTAAATGGTAAATCAGAATTTATCAACATACAAATCTTGCGTTCTGCAAGAACATTCTGTTGAGGACTATAAGGTGCTGTAAATTCATGAATTATACCATTCATTTCACAAAATTTATTAAATTTATTAGAAGAATATTCTCCTCGATTAGATCTAAGAGCCTTAATTTTGAGATTCAACTGATTTTTAACTTCAGCCTTATAAATTTTGAATTTATCAAAGGCTTGATCCTTATGCTTAATTAAATAAACATATGAAAATCTAGTAAAATCATCTATAAAAGTAATGAAATATCTTTTACTATCATTTGTCAGATTATTATTTAAATTGCATATATCAGAGTGAATTAAATCTAAAGGTTGTGTTTTTCTCACACTACCAGAAAATGGTTTTTTAGTTTTTTTTTAGATTTAATACATCACATTTACTTTCTAATTGAATATTATGTTTTGGGATTAAGCCTAAATTTATCATTTTATTTAATGCATAAAAATTAACATGACCCAACCTATCATGCCACAATGATACAAAATCCACAAAGTAAGCAGAAATAATAACATTATTATTAATATTGAGTTTAATCATGCCATTACAAGAATATCCTTTGCCCACAAACATACCATTTTTGGTGACGGCCAACTTGCTAGACTCATAGACTAACTTGAATCCTCTCTCGTTGAGAAGATCCCCTGACACTAAATTTTTGGACATATCAGGAACATGAAATACATTCATCAACATCAAGCTCTTTCTAAAAGTGAACCGAAGCTCCACAACTCCTTTTCCAAGGACCTTGGCTTGATTTCCATTGCCCATCTTTACAGGATATAAGCGCAGTCTATCTTCAGGATATAATGAACTCAAATAAAAATCAATACTAAGATTTGCACTTCTAAGTGTTGAATAGATCTTCAAGTCAAAATTTTCTTAAAATGCTAAAAAATTATGTAGACAGAGATGAAATAGTAAGTAAGGCAATCTTGACTTCTCACTATATTAAGTAGAAGAAAATTTTGATACCTTAGCACGAATCTTTATTAGAAATAAATAGGTTTTGTAGGATCTCGATATCTCTTCACAGAAGATACCAAGACACCCTTTCAGAACTCTGAACACCTCTTAACTTTAGAGATGCAACCCTTCGCTTAAAAAGATGATGTGAAGCGGTTTTTCCTGTTAGTTTTCAGACAGTTTAATTAACTGACTATAACTGTGCCAAAATATACTAATTAATATTAATATAGCTGTGCAAATTGTGCCAATACAGATGCCAAAAGATGCCCAAGTAGCCCTTGCGCCTGCGCCACATGCATGCGTGCGGACGGTGCAATGGAGATTCGAACCTGGGCATTCTGTAGCAAAACCTTACTAAGTCATCACTATTCCACATAATAATTTTTGAAATCTCTTTAATGGAAAATAATAATATTTATTTTTAAAATTTATTTAAATGCACTAACAAGTATTTCTTCAATTATCATTTTTAGAGTTGCTCAACGATTTTTGCTTTTTCTCCTTCTGGATAATTCTTTCTTGAATATGGGAAACAACAAAGGCATTTAGATATGAATATTTTAGTTTAGAAGCTTCTGGGAAATTATGAAAAGCTCAATTTTGCTAAATTGAACCAATGTTTCCACTAGCAATATATTCAGTTCAGCAGAATTTAGACTTGAAAGTTGGGAACATTGATCTTAGTTGTCGTTTCTTGAATGCTTGAATCATGAATTTATGCCATTGCATTACAGAAGTAACGAATGTATGTCTTTTCTCCATTTAATCTATAAGCATTGTTTAGCATGTTGCAGAGATTCCTTACGAGAATCAGTATGTTATGAACACTAGAGAAGCAAATCATGGAACAGTCTCATATTTGGAGGAAATAGGGCTTCTACAAAGCAATTTGCTGGCAGCTCATTCTGTTTGGGTGGATGATGCGGAGGTGATCCTTGAGACTATCTGAAATTCTTACTAGATTTGTTGTAATCTTTGCATCTTGTGTGCTAAAATTGCTAGGAGTGTTGTATAAGACATTGAATAGGCGAGATGTAGGTGACATGTCCATTTAGCAATCATTTGAAATACAGGTTACCCGGTAGGCAGAGTGCATGAGGGCTCCTATGGAGCTAGCCTAATGCATAAACTAGGCTGATGCATTCTTCCTCCTGTTCATGCATATAATGGGATTGATGTTTAGCTCCACAAGCACATTTGGCATGCATGATCAATGGGTGATCCTGATTTTCTAAGCTCACCCTGTTTGGTTTCCCTTAGATCTGACAAATGTGCTATGTTATAATGTGCTGATCTGAGAAATGTGCCATGTTATCATGTGCTGCAATCACTTTTTCAATCTTTCTTGTGCACAGCACTTCACATTTATAAATGCTGAGAATAAAGCTTTATATTTCCTCATATCATTTTTATTGACTTATCTTCAGCTAATCTGCATTGCGTTGACCATTAATTGAGTTAAATCATCGTCTTCGTCGTCATCATCATCATCATGAACCATTTTTTACTGAAGTGGGTCAGCTACATACTTCTAATTCCATCATTCTTGTTTATCTTGGACCATGTTCTCAATGAAGCCATGTGTTTTCATCTTTTCTAATAACCTTTATCCATTTTCTTTTTGGCCTTCCTCTTATTTTCTTATATCCTTTACTTGAACAAACTTACTCCTACTTGGTGGAGTTTTTGGTCCATGACCAATTTTACCCTTTTTAGGCTTTTAGTTTTGCCAAACCCATTTACCGACCTGATGGAACCCTCATCCATTTCTTGGCTTGGGGGCTGATGGCAAGAATAAACTCCCATATATAGCTTTTAAAATTAGTTAATAACTAGAGGGACACACAATTATTTACTTTGACATCCAAACCTTTGAAAGTCTCCCTTCTATCTAGTTGAATGATTTTAAATTTTACATCTCAATATTTAAATAGATCAAAAATAATTTGCATATTTTATATCTAATTTTATACCTTTTCAAATGGTATGGGCTACACAATCAAAATAATTTTGAGTATTCTATCTAAATGGATGGTGGCAAATATAATGGCTGGATTGGATCTCATCTCATCTAATGAAACCAGTTGTATTGAATTTTTTCCCATTCTTATTTCCCTCTAGTTTTATTTCACTTTGTTTTCCATTTGTTTATTTTAGCTTTCTTACTATTAACAGATTGACTTTCTTGCGAGAGGTGGTGTGAAAGTTTCTCATTGTCCTGCAGCTGCCATGCGCATGCTAGGTTTCGCTCCAATAAAGGAGATGCTTGAATCTGGAATATGTGTCTCACTGGGTACAGATGGAGCTCCATCAAATAATAGGATGAGTATAGGTTTGTTCTTGGATCTTCGTTTTGTAGAAATTTCTTATAGTCATTCAATTTTTTGGCTAGACACCATAGGAATACCAAGAATACTAGAATTCATGGTTTGGTAGAAATGCCAATTCGAAAAGTCCACTTTAGAACTAATAAAATTATTGCATCACACAATGGATATTGTGCAGCAAACTTCTTAAGCCATTACTAGACCAAATGTTTGAAAACATTTAAAACTAAGATACTTTCATGATAATGGTTAAAGTGTATTAGGGTTGGCACTTGGTGCATTTGTAAAAACCTTGGGCTGTCAGCATTACAATTGAGTTTTTAGTTGGATTACAGCCAAAAAAACAATTGCTGAAAGCAGATGTTTGGAGGAAGGTATTAAAGTCTAGCAGCTTAAGATAAGTGGAATCTAGGTGGAGTACTTGAAGCTCATAAAAAGGAATGAAATGAAGGATTGAAGACATAAACATACTTGGATTATGGTGATGAGTAGGGACCTCAGAACTTGTACATGCTGTAGAGGATATAGGTATCCAATATCTGCAACTGGAAAGCGAACAATTTCTTTGGAAAAATCTTGATGTCATAATTGATGATAGGAGTTTTTGTCTCTTTTCTCCCACAAAATCTATATGTTGTGTAAAGATAATGTGAAATAACCATTATTGAAGGTTTTCAGTTATATAATTAGTCATATTTTTTTCCTACCTTTGGGCTGCGCTAACTTCTAATAAAAGAAATAAAAAAATACAAAATGCATTTGAAACTTGACTCCTCAAACGTGTTTGCAATTAGAGTTTTGCTGCTTTTGCTAGTAAAATGTTGTCCAGCAATTTGGGTTTGGCTGCTTTCGCTATTCATCTATTTGTTAAAGCCCAAAATTGGAAAAAAGACCCTGGCCTGGAGGCCGTAAGAGAAGCGAAAGCAGACGAACTTGGAACAAAGTGCAATATGCTTTAAATTTGGGATGCAAATAGTAATTTAAAAATATGAAGTGATATGGTTGTTAGAAGCATTAAATGCCAATACTCTCTCAAATTATCATTTTAGACATTGCTGATAAGAAGGGCATTAATTGTTCTTGCTTTTCACTATTATCTATTTATTGGCAGTTTAAGTTATTGAATTTGTGGATGCAGTTGATGAAATGTTTCTAGCTTCTCTAATCAATAAAGGTCGGGAAGCTCATACAAAAGGCACAACTGATCCCACTGCCGTTCCTGCTGAAACTGTTCTGAAAATGGTGACAGTAAATGGTGCAAGATCAGTACTATGGGAGAATGAAATTGGATCTTTAGAGTTTGGGAAAAAGGTTGTAAAAATTTATTCACTATAGCTTATGTGGTTACCAGCTGAGATTGTTATCCTCTTTTCTGTACCTATCACTTACTATCTGAATTATTCTCTGTGAACCATATCAATGCCATTAAATTGGCCCATGGTGGAAGCTGACTATTTCATATGGCACTTGATACTGAAAATAACTAAGAAAATGCGGAAAATTAATAAAACTGGACTAATTACACACTTTTTCTTCCTGATAGCTGACTTGTCCATGTTAGTGCCCTGCAGAAAACTAATTAAACTGGACTAATGATGCACTTGTTCTTCATTGTAGGCTGACCTGGTCATTGTCAATCCATTTTCATGGTCTATGGTTCCATTACATGATCAGTAAGTGGCTGTTTATGGAATAAATAATTTCAGATTTAATTGCATTGATATATGCTTTTTTGCGAATATGACAGGACCTCATGGTTTCTTAAGTTGGTAGTGTATGTTTCATATTTTTTGTCAGTATCCATGGTGTTGTGGGAACTCTAGAAGAATCCAGTATTGTTAAGAAATTTATTTAACAGTGCATGGGCCCAAATATTCAATAATACAATTTGGGTTTCACTTTTCACACGGGCCCAAGTGGGGCTCTGAATTTTTCATTTGTTAAAGGCAGCAGGGAAGAGGAGACTGCAAACTTTTGTCATGCCATTTTTTTGGAGATGCACACCTCATTAAACGGTCAGATATCTAAAACAAGCAGGTCTTATGGTATAAAGAAGCATGCACAGACCAAATGCGCTGATTCGGCATTAGCAAGCATCATGTCCAGCAACTTGGCTCATAACTAGTACTGCTTATGCAGCTGTCGGATACTGAATTTATTGGATTTTACGTTGTTGAAGAATGTTTTGTCTGTCGATTTAAGTAAATACATCTGTTGTCCACCAATAGATCTTGAGCATTTAGTTTAATTACTCTAACATACATGTTTCCAATGTGCAGTATTTCGAGCCTTGTTTATTGCATGCGAACGGAGAATATTGATTCTGTCATGTGCAATGGCCGATGGATTATGAAAGGTCAAAAGATATTGACTGTAAACGAGGTAAATGGCATGAATTGTACTATATTTTATTCAGCAAGATATAGATGGAGCTATCATTTATGCATAACATGATTGAAAAGATGGAAGGACACCTGCAATCAGCTTTGCTGTATTGTAGCTCAACCTACTGTCTCAATAATGTTCCAACAAGTCTACATGATCTAAGCAACACAAAAGGTGGGTGCCCTATGAAGACCACCTGTTGCAAAAATCTATTTGGTAGTTTTTCAATATTGGCCATATTTTACAGGGACAAATGGTTTAGATATAGTTGATGGTCTGATACAAATTTTTCATGTTGCCCGCCTGATGGGCGTAGAAGGTCTATCAGTTAATTGTCATGGATGGGCCCCACCACATCATGGCTTGGGCATCTGCCAAAAATGACAAACTGGGAGGCACACCTAAGCCACATGCAGTTTGTAGTTGGAACACTTGCTTAAAAGCAAACTTCTCCTCTACTTTTAAAAGTACAATGGCGTGAAGTGGTGCTAATAACTTGCAGTAAGTAGAAACAAAGCATTTCCTTGTAGTCAGAGTTAAGGTTCAAGTCAGGTACATATATCTTCAATGTTAAAATATCAGCACCGGTAAGTTAAAGGCATTTTTGCCATTTTGAAAAATTAATCATGAGTCCCAGATATCATCAGATGTCACCAAGAGAATCTATCAGATATCATATTTCTCAATCTCTACAATTCTATGCCACTCACAGAGGTTCTGCTGCATTGCCCCGAAATTTTACAATCTACCAGTCATAACTTTAAAAACAATTTAAAGTCCCACAATTTTAAAACTCTTCAATCTGCTCTAACTTTATCTTTTAATTCAACTAGTTCTCTGTACCACAATATATTTTAGCAGAGCATTTTATCCATTTTAAAAGTTAGAATCCGTATGGCTTTACTCATTCTTTGTACGACAACATATTTTAATAGAGCATTTTATCCATTTTAAAAGTTAGAATCCATACAGTTTTTCTTGGGATAGGTTTTTGTAAGGCATTTTTAAGGCTTTCAAACTATCATAGCAGATGAATTGCAAAATATAAAACTCATTTAGGATAATTTACTATTGTTTAATTCTTGAGGGGAAAAATATTGTGGAAGTCTATTCAATTTTGTAAAGCAACATATTGATCTCACAGGCATTGCATGTGCACCTTGCTATGACCCTGAAGTAGTATTGGTTCCTTCAAATTATATGCTATGTATCCATCTTCGGACTTTAGCTTACTCCCAATTCTACAAGTTATATACATAAGTGGAACTCTTTCCTTTGCAACAAGTGCACCGTAATGAGGAAAATCTTCATGTATGAATTCTGACTAAATAAAAAATCAATTGAGGGAATGAAAAGCAATCTTAAGTTTTGGAAAATGTAGCATTTAAGCTGACTGTGTAATTGGTGTTAATGCATTAGTAGATGTCTAGTAGCTCCACATAAGCGCATGTGACAACCAGACAGTAGCAGCTGCATTTGGCATTTCATGCTTGCATTTTTCTTGCAATTCGTATTTTATATTTCTCAGCTTTGGATGCATTTCAATTGAATCTGTTGATCATGGAAGAGAAAAGTGAGAGATCAAGCGAGCAAGAGAGTGATTTAAACTTTTTTCTACATAAGAAATAGTGAAGTTCAGTAGATGGTAATAGATGTTTGTTTACAGGTACAAAAATAATATGAAGAAGGGGAAAACAGAAAAGGATGTTGAATTCATTGAAAAATCTGTATTACCGCGACTGCTGGCATTAGCATTAGGAATTCCTGCATGCAAGCATGACAACTACCATCAGGAACCTTCTTGCGATGTCGCATTATAAGTCAAGAGTGCAGGCTAACCAGTAATGACATTGCAATGTTTTATTTGACAGGCTGAAGTTATTTCACAGGCAATGCGAGCTTCAAATAATCTTTTGAAGAGGGCTGGCATCACAGTTCCTTCCAGAATGAATTTTATATGATGCATGGAAAAAGTCTGTTATGACATTTCTTCTTGCCATTCTTGATTGAGGTAGTTGAGTTAGAGTCCATATCATGTAATTTTCAAAACGAAAAATGAAAGTTCTCTAGTTGTGACTTCCATGCAGTTGGTAGATAATTTTTCTAAGTTGGTACTTGTGTCAATTAGGAAAACCTAGTTGAGTTGTTAAATCCAATTGTGGAAATTTTGCTTGTGTTGACCCCAAAGATGGATTGCAATGTGGCTGTTTAAGCAAGTACCGTATTTACTGATTGTGGAGTTGCCATAGACTATCGAGTAATCGTAGTCAATTCTTAAGAGACTTTCATCAAGAGTTAAGGCAGGGCCCCGATTATGTGATTGTCCAGGCCTCAGGTCAAAGATAAATGTTGGCTTTCTTGGTGCAAGTTCTCATCAAACATTAAAGAGCAGAGCAGATCTCATAGTTTGTCCAAAGAACACATTTAGGTGGGCCACTTCCATCATTAGATTTAATGGCATTGGGTGTATTGCGCGTCTCTAAATCAAATCAAGCGCGCAAGTCTACAATCTACATGCGATTAAAGCGTACGAAAAATCCATGTATGGGATTTCATTATCTGTCCAAACTAGGCTGATAAAATGTGATGATTTCATTGTCCCCAGGACCGTAGGACGTATGGCCAGTTACCGTAGTACGTGTCGAAGGTCTTGCGGACGCTACTCTGCCTTATAACGGTAGACTTAACATTTTCTAAAAACAGGCTAGCAGGAAAGCAGGTGATAAAAATCTAATCCTGTGATTAAAATAATCTCTAATTTGGACACAGGTGGCCTACATGGACTGATCTGGACTATTCATTAGCAGCCCACGTCATATGATCATCCCAACTCCACATCCCAACATTACGGAGTTCCATTACAACCTTTCATTTCGCACGGCCACTTTCATCGGTGGATTTGGACTAGATCCTTGGCGGTGAAGATGGGTGCCTCATCACTCTAGAGTCAATCTAGTGCCATGCATCCTGAAAAATCCAAAGCTTGCAAACCAGCCATGCAATATTGCTGATAGAGGACAGCTAAGAGACACCCCTATGACTCAACCGTCCGCCACAGATTATGAGCAGGTGAATTGAATTGAATGAATAAGATGATTGTCTGTCAAGGGCCACCGACGGCTAATCTTCCATGCATCACGTGCCCCTAGTCTATGGACGGCCCTGAATCGATCCCAATCATGACCCATGTTCTGCCGATATTATATGCAACGCGTGCCCAAGAGATGTAATACCAGGCGTATGAAAATCGAATTGAAGTAGGATTTTTCGGAAGTTGGTTTTGAATTTCAGCAGATGGTGTATCTTTTCTCGGTGATTTCTCTGCATTGCACGTGGAGGTATAAAATGGGGTCAGCAGCTCTGCTTCAAAGAGTCATTTGCAGGTAAGTGTCATCTACTCACCCTGAAAATTCAACCGCTCTTTATAAGCCCATTTTCATGCAAGTGCTGAATGCTCTAGTTTTGGGTGCCTTCAGCGGGCATCATTTCGCCATTTCTCTCCATGATGTTTCGCGTCAAGCATGATGCATGTGCAGTCTCCGTTTTACTCATGGACGGAAGATGCATAGTTAATTCTGCATTCGATCACACATTGACATTGAGCCATGCCAGTAGTTATGCATGGATTATTCGGTCACACATTCACATTGAGCCAGTAGTTATGAATGAATTGTTTCGATCACACATTCACATTGAGCCAGGCCAGTAGTTATGCATGGATTGTTGTTCCCAATTTTTTGGGGGATTTCGGAATAACTTTTCGATCGTTGTTCCCATATTGATGGCGACTGTGGTTCTTGACGCATTTCATTAGATGCATGGAAACGTTTTCGATTTTGATTGCTCCATCTTATTGCCATGGTTTTGATTTGTATATCAGGTATTTGTGGTTTTTCTGCAAGTTTTTTATTTTTCTTTATGGTTGTAACACATTATATGTAGTTTTTTAGAACATTTACTTTTCACTCTTACTTGTCTGTAAAACTTATGGAGTTCGATTTCACTGCTGCTCCTATTTGAAGTAATTCATTTCACACTGCATCTGTGATGCACATGCCTGTAGTTCTCTGGATTTTCTATCTTGCAATTGTAATTTTGTTCTTTTTTTTTGGATAGTAAGATATATGGGCAACTGCATTAGGAAGCCCATCGTAAGAGTTACAGCAAATTATGATGATGATGAAGACAAGAAAGCTGTAGTGAAGAAGAAAAGAAGTCTCAGATATTGTAGTTTTGATCATGACGATTATCAGGCAAAAGGAATATCAAAAAAGCAAAAGAGTGGTCAGGTGCATGAGCCAAGCTATCAATCAACCACCACAGGTATTCTTGAACTATTTTTAACTTCCAAATTTGAAACCACGCCCATCTTCTGATCTTCAATGTATGAGAGTTGTCAAATATTCTGAAATTTGAAAAATGGTAGAATGTGTCTAATGCACAAAGGTTGGTAGCTTAAACTAATGGGTTTTAGATGGGCAGGTAAATTACAATTTTTATTTCCTGATTTGATGGGTAGTTTTTTGTTTTTTGAATCTTTGAGCTGAAGTTTCATTGCATATAGAAGTTAAATAAATAAAGAAGAAATAATAAACATGTCAGTTAAATCAATAAAGCAGAAATAATAAACATGCCAGTTAAATCAATAAAGCAGAAATAATGAACATGTCATCATTGCTGCTACTTTTTCTCATGATGGCAACCAATCCGTAAGTGCAATTCCAAGCATTTCAAGCTCCAATTGAAATAATCATGAAATTTTTGCTTTGGATATTTCTCAAAACATTCTGCATCTTGCCAATTAGTTCATTAAAATATTCTACACTTCTATAGATTTCTCGAACATGGTCATTTTTTTATCCGAATTTGTATATAGATTGAGCATGTAAATATACTGGATATCTGTATATATAAAGTAAAAAAGCAAAAGAAGTGAGGAAGGAACTGAAAGGCTTCTTAATTGCAGGTAGTCTACAGTCTGATGGCTCCAATGCCAAAATTCTCAGTACGTCTTTTGGAAACAGATACAGTGGAACAGTAGCAATGAATGGAGATGCTGGTTCTCTTCTTCCCACATTCAGAAATGTTAGGAAGTTTAATCTAAGTGAGCTTAGGGATGCAACGGATGGCTTCAGTGCTTCATGCTTGATAGGAGAAGGGGGATTTGGACATGTTTACAAAGCCATTGTAAAGGAGGTTGGGAGCAATGGGCCAACAGAACAAACTGTGCCAGTTGCTATCAAGAAGGTGAACCCTCATGGACTTCAAGGGCACAAAGAATGGTTGGTAAGGACTTAGTCATTTTTTTCGTTTGGGAAGGGAGCATAACTGTTATGCCCAGAAAGAATTCCCCCAGGCCCCACTACAAAAACACCGTTACTATAATGCTCTTTGTTACATATGTGGTTGACAACGGTACAAATAAAGTCCATGTGAGAATTTAAGGGCCGCATGCAGAATCACATTTTAAAATGATCATTTCATTCCAACACCCATCCATTTATAAAATGATCATTTCATTCCAGCACTATATGTTTTTTCTTAGAATTCAAGTGATGCTTTAGAACTACAGAAGCATGACCTATTCTTCAATATCTATGTGGAAAGAAGAAAAAATCTAGTTTTGTTGATTTTATGGGGCTATTTATCTGATAGCATCTTCAGATTCTTTCCTGGATTGTAATGTGAAGAAACATGGCTGGATCAACCTTTGGCCATTCCTGTACAACTTGGAAACTCTTTTAGGACTAGACAATCTTTGGTGTTTGATACTGTCTTAGACAGTCTTCAGTGTTTGATACTGTGTTAACGATTCTTTATACATAACAGACAGAGGTGACTTTCTTAAGCAAGCTTCATCATCCTAATCTTGTGAAGCTTATTGGATGCTGCTATGAGGAGAATATGCACCTCTTAATTTATGAGTACATGGTTAATGGAAGTTTAGATTACCATCTCTTCAACAGTGAGTACAATGCAGATTACCTATATTCTCTCTTAATTGTCCATTTCTTCCATGTTTGTCTCTTATCAGTTACCATGGTTAGTGACTTGTGATTCCCCCCATGAACTAAACTGAAGTTCACACATTATATAACTTGCACATTGAATGCCGTCTTAAACCGTGACTGGATAAACTGAAGCACATCCCACTACTGGGATTTATAAGTGTACAATGGTGATGAAATCTTCAGTCTTATTTTAGTTATAAATTTTAGTATTCAGGCCATCCTGAGGAATAAAAATATGGGTGGTTATATCTGTACAATGATATCAGAAATCTTATTTCCAGAAGAAATCCAGCATCCTTAAGATATTTGAGTTTATCAAACTAGATGTAAAGGGTGTTAATTACCTTAGCTTGTAGCTAAGGCTATTGATTTTTCAAGAATTATGTTATGCTTATTCCTCTCTCTCTCTCTCTCTCTCTCTCTCTCTCTCTCTCTCTCAGGGAATGGCTTTTTCCTCTCATGGTACACAAGAGTAAAAATCGCTCTTGGAGTTGCAAAGGCGATGACGTTTCTTCACCAACAGACCCCTCCAGTAATATATAGGGATCTTAAGGCAGCAAACATTCTGCTCGATTCAGTATGATCTGTTTCCATGCTTGTTGTAAGTTATTTACAATGTTCTGGGCTACATTTGGATGCACAAGTGAACTGAATTGTGAAAAGTATTCGTCACAATGGGGGGGTAAAGAAGTCCTGATAGAAAATAGATGACCATCTAAAAATTATAGTTATTTCTCTTTCTTTAAATTGATTGCTGAACTGCATGGTAGTGCACAAATGTTACTTCAAGCTGTAGCTTGGGTAGAATATTTAAATGTTCAAAAGGTAGTTGCATATGCAAATAACGTGGAAAACAGCCTGCAAGTCATGGATAAAGATAGCACTGATCTTAATAAATTTGGTATCATTCTCATGTAGATCCCTCCTATCCATCCTGTCTGGAGGATTTTTGTTCTTAAGCCCACCCATTGTATTTATATAATTCAAACCATCATATTGTTTTTATATCGTATTGGCTGGTTGCTTAGGCCCATTTTACCTTATGTCAAAATAGATGGGGCATCCATGCTAGTCTTGATTAGTAGAGCAATGCATCAGGATAGAAGGTTTTTAACTAAAAAAGTGTTTTGCTTTTTAGTGAATTAGGAGAGTGGAAAGCAATTTTTTGGTGCAACTAGAATATAAAAATGAATAGGAAAAGGGAGATATTTAAAGTAACTTTGAGAAAATTTAAAGTTTAGGATACAGAGTGAGTCATAAAATAAAAAAGCTAAAAGAAAGGGCTGAAACTGTCTTTTTTTAGTATAGTATATACTGGTTTATAAATATTTTCCTCAGATACGAAGTGAGTTTAATCTACATGTAATAGAGTTGCAGCTTGGAGTTGTTCATTGAAATTTGATAGTGCATATAAGCATGCAAGCATAGACAATTAAACGCTGAATGAATATTCAAGATTCATTAGAGTGGTCAAACTGAATTAACACCTTTGGAGGGTTTTCAGATTTAATATGCCCACAAGTGCCTACTTGCATTATGCAAGTTGTATTAAATATTAAAAAATGAAGATGAACCCTTGAAAATTTTTCCAGATCAGAATGCCAATTTTAAGATGCTGATAATTTCTTCTTGCAGAATTTCAATGCCAAAATTTCTGATTTTGGCTTGGCAAAAGATGGACCAATGGACAACTGTTCACATGTCACAACTAGAATTCTTGGGACTTACGGCTATGCTGACCCACAATATATGAGCACAGGTGAGAAGGTTGCCAATTGACATTAGACTTTAATGTGATTGACCCTGTAGCGATGGATTATAATCTGAAAGCAGCTTTGAATGGAAGATAAAATACCAACCTTCTTTCAAACTTTTTCTGGATGAAATTGAGCTGATCGTGTGCTCTTTGTAGCCCTAGTTTTGGGCAACCACAAAAAAGCCTAGGAAACTGCAATCATTGCCATTTCATAGAGATTTTAGCTAGCGTCCTTCCACTTTTTGGCCTGGCAGATGAACTCCCAAGGATCATAGAAATTGCTTGTCACTAACTTTGAGAGGGTTAAACTGACTTGGAAAACGATTTTCTGGAAGTGCCCTCCGACCTCACTATTAGAGGGCCAATGCACGCTTACACTAAGATTTTCAATCTGTTAACTCTCTTTACATCTTGAAAAAAGATTACTAGAAGGATTAAATCTACTTCTAGAGCAGAACATCTAAACACTTGAATTGATAACAAGTATATAAGGTAAGCTGAAAAAAATGAAAATACCAGCTTCTGAAACTTTAAAATGCCTGTTTTCTGATCTTTTGACACACCATTTTAAAGTTTTGGAAGCTGCTGTGATCTTCTAAAAGTAGGCCCATTTGCACTTGGTCATTGACAGTGTGGATCACATAATTCAAAACTACTGAAAATTGAGGGATTTTCTTAGCTCAACAACAGCATATTACATCTAACATACTATACAAATTTCTGATCTTTTGTTTTCTATCTACTTAGGCCATTTGAGATTGACCTCAGATGTTTATGGTTTTGGAGTGCTGCTACTTGAAATTATTACTAGCCTCCCAGCTCTTGATTATACAAGGCCAAAGTCCAAGCGAGAACTTGTTGCATGGACCAAACCTTACTTGGCTATTGAGGATAGGCGGCTGGAACTCATGGACCCACGATTATCTGGCCATTACTGCAACAACACTGCATACATGGTCACATCTCTAGCATCCTGGTGCCTTCATGGTGATCCATATAAAAGGCCTGACATGGCCAGTGTCACGAGCACACTTACTAGAGTGGTGGATTTATTGGAAATGAACTTCAGTTATGCAGGTACCACCCTTGAGGTTTCATGTTTCATGCCCCTTCTGGGGCAGTGAAGCAGTTAGAAGGGATGGCCTAGACTGATTTTGATCATGAATACATGCATAATTTGGAAATTGAGATTGGAAGAATTTTGTTCTTTTTGCTCAATGGCTTCATCTTGTTTGATCATTTTGCATTTTACGTCTTAAGCAAATGAGAATGGAGCAGGCTGCTGCTTGATTATTTTCATGAATAAAAGAAGACAAGACTTCATCATCGTATCTGAGCTGAATGTTTGAGTATGGTGGTAGGTTCCACTTTGAGGACTAATGTCACGAACTTCTCTGATCTAGTATCAGTTCAATGCGACTCATGTGAGCATACTTGCCACTCTTTGGGTTCAAAAGCATTTAACTAAACTAAGCCCAAGACAGGAAGGAGAACTAGGAAAAGAAAGGGCAATCATCAAAGATCTCCCCATGTTTATGATAATTGATGTGTTTGGTTAATCAGGTAAATGTAAATGCAACATCTCTCCTTTGTACCTTTTATTTAATTAATATGATATTTACTTCCATCTATTTTCAATAACTTATTATTATTATT